>QWTY01023827.1:0-13806 GCA_008033365.1 Pseudorectes ferrugineus
CTCCTCTTCCTGCACTACAAACCCCTAACTTCAGACAAATGGTTATCTAGTCTGTTCCCACTGACCTCCCATGATGGAGGTTCCATACACACTTCACACCACTTATGCTGATATTTCAGCAAGCTGTATGAGTGTGGCCACAAGGACATAAAGACAAGTTTACTAACTATTGCTTCAATACATTTTCCCTCATCTCCCCACATTTAAAAAAAAAAACCCACTATGCTGTTGGTGGATTGTTCTGAAAGGTTTAGACAACATGGCTAGGAAAGAAATTCTGTATATATATATGTCACTGTTTTTTCCCTTCCTCGTGAAAAGTTTCATGCAAACAGGAAAGTAATAAAGGATTTCACTGCTTTAGTTACTTTTTTCCATATCTAATGTCAGCTGCTAGCAGAACGACTTCTAGTCGCTTGATGTAGTCAACTCAAGTCACTGAACACTAGTCACTAATACAAATGTGACTTCAGGTAAACAAAAGTTTCTCTGTGCATGGGGGGAGTGAGACAACCAAAAAAAAGGGGAAAAAAAGGCAGCAAGAAAACTTCAAGAATTATACCAACTCAAAAGCAGTTAGGCAACCAGAATGTTAAATGACATGACCGCAGCTTTTGAAAAGCACAGGTCAGCCAAGGGACAGTTAAATTTTGACAAAAGTGGAACTTATTTTTCATCATCCTAAAAATATATTGAATAAAGAAAAAAGGATTAATCCTCTTCTTATTCTAGATCGATTTTTGTCATAGCTTTTTGAAGCACATAGATGCAGCTCTTCCAGATCAAGCAGTGCTAAAATAGATGTCTGATTTCTATTTCTGCCACATCCCTTTACAAACCTGGAAGGCAGATAAGTACAGAAATGAAAGTCTTGAAAGACAGGAGAACAAGTAAATGGTTTTAATTATTTTTCATACTGGATCAAATCAAATTTAAAGCTATAATTTGAATCTGGAGTAGAATTGTACCTTGGTTTTAAGCATTTCTAATGACCGTGTTAGTCCTTGTCAGACTACTTTATGAAAATTTCATTTCTATAACCTGTATTTGTTCCGGTTTCAAGGACAGATTAAGCAGTTCATCCCAGAGAATTTCAGGAGTTGAAATCTGAGTGGAATTTAGGATCTACTGTGTAAGATCTATGATGAGGGATCTTTTCATATCAATATGAAGAGAAGTCACTAATCATCACATAATTCAGTTTTGTAAAGTATTTTCTGTCTGCTCTTGAATCTTGTCTTAAGGAGTTTATTGAAATAAAAGAGGGAAAGAAAACAATGAGAAACAGACATTCTTTAGACAGATAAAACAGAACCTTGAAGTAAGATGTACTGTGCAGCAGAAAAAAGAATTTTCTAGTAAATCAGCAAAAGCTAATTGTCAATAGCTTACAACCAATTCTTAAATCTGATTTATCAGGTCTACTTTGACAGCCTAATGGATAAAGTATCCAGCTTAACTGAGTTATATACTTTGGAACTTAATGAGCCATATTTGAAACAGTGGAATTAATGGCAATCAAAGTATCGCTTTTTGGATTATGACTACATACTTCTGTTTCAAGAACTGATTTTGAAAGCTGAAAAACGTTAAAGAACATTGCTAAAGCTATTAAAAATAAAACAGCTTACAGGAATTCTAAAGCTAACTTATTAATTATGAAATGAAGCATTTACCCTCCAGAACTGCAGTCCTCATGCATGAAAGAAAACCACAGAATTTGCTACAGCCAAGGCTTGAGAAGAATGTTTTGCTTAAAAGCCAATGCTAAATGCTTTAACATGCCTATGCTTCCTCACAAACTGACACACCAATAGCTGGTATGGACACCAAGGGTACAGTCAGCAATCCAAGCCTAAACTCTACACCATTACAAGAAGAATAATTCTCAAAGCCGGCATCCTACTGCAACATCCTTTCTGCAATGGCTGGATATCAAATCTTGTCTCCATCTCTGACTGGGACAGCTTCAGTCGCTTAACAATATCCCACCCACTGAGTGGCATTTTACCATTCCTATAGGGAAGCAACACTGAATTTTGTTTGGTCGGTTGTCTTCAGTTTAGTCTTGCCTTGAGTCCTGCCAAACTCCTATATACACACAACTAGCAGTCAATATGATTCCTAGCCACTGTTCAGAACATGACAAGGGTGGTTTCAAAGTTAAACACTGTGATCAAGAAACCTACTGTGCAGCCAGCCAATGTAAAACTCAAACTGTACCCTTAAAAAAAAAAAAGAAAAGAAAAAGAAAAAGAGCAAAAGAGCAACAGGCAAATTAAAATTTCCTTCAGACACGAGGGAACAGGAAGGATTATATAATCTGAACATAAGACAGTACTGTGTTAAAAAGTCCTCATGAAAATGGTCCTCAGGAAGGGAAAGGCTTTGCCTTGACTTTAGTCAGTGTGTGAAGGACTAAAAGTGACTGGGCTAAGAATTTATGTCAACCCACTGTTCACTACGTGGTCCCCAAACTGGATCAAATAGATTCCATAATTTTGCAACTCACAGATCAGAAAAGCACTTTGAGAGTCAGTGATGATGACCACTGCATCAAACTCACCGATTGACTATACTATACTTCTACATGCCATACCTTTTGAGCCTCAGATCTCAAGCTGCCTTTTGTTCTTCTATGCTGTTTCCAAAACCCATGTAGCATGTAATTTCTAAAAGTTGGGGGGAAAAATCCAAGGTGCAAAACCACAAGGACTTTATACTATAGCTTTTAACTAGCAATGGACACTGAATTTGTACAAGTATTCCCATGTCACTGCATAGCAGGGCAATGTATTGCTTGATGGTTGATACTCACAGGAAGCTGGCAACTGCAGAATCTGAAATATGTTTTCAAAATGTACCAAAGTGCTATCACTGTATAGTAGCTAATGCCAGCTCATACTTGAAATGTAATTAACCTGAAGCACAAAGAATATAAAGCTTTTTAAAGGTAAAACAACAATAAAGCTATTAATGAAGTATTGCTGAAATTCTGAACTGGACACTAACGCTCACTCTGAGATAATTGAAAATGCTATCCATGTATAATGCAAATCTTTTAGCCTTTTAGCCAGACTATATAATAAGGAAGGAAAAAAGTCCCATCAATTCACCATTTCATTATTTCATTGTCACAATGATTCATGCAGTTGTTTGTTTGGGTTTTTTTTAAAGTAACCATAAACTAACTTACCATATTCCAAGGATTACAGCAAGCTCTTCTGCACACAAATCAGGTACCTGGTACTGATCAGCATCTGCTAATTTTATCTCATTAAGCACTGTGTCATCATTTAAATCATAATTCTGTTGGAAGAGAAAAAGAATATTTTAAAATAGATAGAATTATGCCTTCAAAATATGAAAAAATATAGACTCGTTTGAAAAAGGATAATACTACCATTACAGAAAGACACCACGGAAAGTAATTTACCATTACGACAGAATAACTAACTAATGAAGCCAGTACAAAGAAGTATCATCCAACACACTTTTGCTACAAATATACTGTTTCTTATGCATGAGGAACAGCATTCAGAGCAACTTTAAGGTTACCTAATATCAACTTTCTATATAAATAAGGGCTGAAGGCAGCTTCCCTTTTCAAATTGTTGCTCATAGAATTACGAACAATTTCATCCTCTATTACACACATACAGACAACTGAAACAGATTAATGTTACATTCATTAATGCAGAGTTTCAGGCTAGCCACCTTGGACCTCTGGGAATTTAAGGATTTCTGTTTAAGTATCAGCAAAACCCAACTACGTAAAGCATGATTTCCGACAGTAAAGGTAAATTCCTTACAGGGATTTTTTTTAAAAAAGGAATTTTGTAAATTAAAAAAAACCCACAGACTGGAAAGACCTCACTGAGCCAGCATGTTCTGAAAACGTTTGCTCCCGGACAACTACTTGTGATTTTCCATAAAATTTCCTCTGGAAAACACTTTTTATTTAAAGAGTCTAAGTTTTACAAAAAAGCATGCTACCTGCAGCTCACTGTCCATCATTTAACTTGAAGAAGAAAATAATATAATCTATGGCTGAAAAGTGTAAATTACTATGTTCATAGAATTTGTGTTTGTTTGAAAACAACAAAAGATTTCCTTGGCTGCAAGCAAAGAGGAAGTAGCTGTAATACTACTTCTTCTTCCCTTGAAAAACAAACCCATACCAAAACAACTGGTCCTGAAACCAATTATCATACAACTGGTTTTTAGTTACCAGTAGTAGTTTTTACAATCTATTAAAAACAGATAATGGATTTATATTAACAGTTTTTCAAATTTCCTATTAATTTCCCTTCAATGTTCCAGTAGTAGCTGTTTCTCATTCATATCTTCCGTTGGCAAGGTCAAAATGAAGGTCCACAGAAGAACAAAGAGCAAACAGGAATGCTTTGAAGTGGGTTATCTGCATGCATCACCAGTATTTTATCACTGCATAAATGAAAGGAAACTGTGATTTGACAGAGAATGTGAAGAAAATAAGCTTTTTTTTATTTTAAGTGGATAAAGAAGATATTCGCCGTTTTAAAGTCAAACTTAATACCATCATTTTCTTCTCTTACTACATTAGGCTATATAAGGATTATCTACCACTTCCAATGGAAAATTATTTTAGAACTAGTATAATGATACTTCATTAGGTGTAACATAAATTACAAATTAATTTACATGGCAATTAGTTAAAAATTTCCACCTTCAGGTCTACATAAATTTTAAAACCTAACTTGTATAAATAGTACTAATTACTTTAGCTTCACTATGAATACTGATCAACTGAACTCTACTGCAACTGTATGCCAGAGCTTTAAAGCATGACTTCCATTCCTAGATATAAAAAGAACTTCCTCATTTCCCCAAAACATAAAAATAGCTCTGAATTTTAAAAAACTAATCAAACTATTTAAACATATCACTTCATATCAAGAGTCTTTATGCATCACCTCAAGCCTGAGGCTTTCCTTTCACAGAAACTGACCTGGGAGCAAAGTTTTGAATTTACAGTCTCAAATACTTATTTTGAAATGAGAATAGTTTTGCCTCTAGTGCCACCTGAGATAACATAATGGCTCAGCACCAGAGGGAAGGACGAAGCCCTTGACCAGAAATCAGCACAGCTACCAATCCAACCATCAGACACATTATTATTTCGATTCTATTTTAATGGAATTAAATTACTCACTGCTTAATTACAAAGTAACTTGTTCAGTCTTCCTACTGACCAAGACTAAGGGGAAAACTTTAAGACTGTACAAGTAAGCACCCCAAAACAGGAGATGAAAATTAGGTGGGACCAGTCTCAACTTGGCCTTTATCCAAACTGTCAGAATTTATAATTTTCTTAGGAAATTTTCCACTCATCCAGGACAAATCCTATCTTGAGACAAATATAGCGTTTCCCTTTATTTGCAAATGGCAGATGTAAGATAAGAACTCTGGAGAGAATTGGAAGAAAATTTCCCTATTATAATTTAGCTTTCCATATGGATATGTTAATTCTGTGGAGATTCTCAGCACCTCTGAATACTTAACTTCTATGTATTTGCCATGAATAGTCTTTTAAAAGTATACAAGACACAACAAGTATCCTCCCTAAATTTAGACAGGGATGCAATGATGTTGTTGGTAGTTTTGGCAGAAGAAAAATAGCATTAACTCCAATTTTAGCTAAAATAACTTCAAGATGCACTCAAAGCCAACAAATTTGAAATCAGACCTGGCGAAAGAATCACTAGGATTCACTGCTAAAGTTAATTACATTGCAGTGACAAACTACATTACTAAGTTGTATTTTGATATTATATTATCTATAATAACATATTTGGAAAAGAGGAAAAAACCGAAATCCTTTAATTGGTAATTCAATGCACACATGAATTGAAGAATCTGCTTAGTCAAACCTGGTCTAATACCTGTGGCAGAACACTCAAACAAGTTAATAAAACGTCTGAACTTGAAATACCTCAGGTTTTCCTCAAAGCAGCACATGGTTCTACTACAAGATTTTCTAGAATTTGACACACAGAAGACGCAGAAATAAAAAGTTCTGATTTTTTAATTTTTAATTTTTTTTTTGAGAAGTAGACTGTGGGGACAGAAAGCCTCACTTTCTTTAATGAGGAGCCTGAGTAACTTATGACAGAATTATATGACACAGTCACTCAGATTTGCACAAAACTGAACTCCCTCCCTGCAGCCAGAACCTCTTGTTTCCAGCATCACCTTTCTACTTTTCCAAAAGTGTAGATATGTTTACATTCTCTAGCATTATTTTCAAGCTACACTCAGTAAATTTTCAGTAGAAAAGTATGGATCACATCAGCATGACTGCCTGATTTTTAAAGGTTCCAATTACCCTCATTTTCTTTCTCAAATTCTCTGCTAAACTTACTTCAGAAGCTCTGTGTCTGTTTACTGAAAGGACGTATGAGTACTATTTGATTGGCAAGGATAAAATATTTCATTCTGAGCTATACCTACCACCTAAACCAGTGTAGCCACTTCTATTGAAATGATGAAATAATTTTATTCCAAACTAAAGTCCTCATCAGAAATAGACTATAAAAGCAAATGCTTCAGAAAGTTGCGAATAACTGGAAAAAAACACTCATATAATATCCTAGTTAGGAACTCTGAGAACAATGCATGCCATCATTTAGTTCTAGGTAAGTTGTAATTGAAGTCTATAACTAAGTGTGGCATTCACCAGGCAGCCTCCCCTGAGCTCTCACTATCCTATAAGAGGTTGCCATACGTAGTTCCATCCTAAGCCTAAGTCGTGACACATGTAGTCAATCTCATTTCCTCAAACCAAATTCAACACCAAGGACATGCTAATGGGCAAACAAAAAAAAAAAAGAAATCCAGGTTAGTCCCCCAAGATATTTATGCATTCAATTTAGAAATAGAGAAGTAGTGAAATTTTTTTGCTTAAGATCCCTGCTTGACCTGGAAGTCTATCAAGGCACAACATTTTTTAATAAAGGCTTTCCTACTTGAAGTATTAACTTTGGACCATAATGCCTCAATTTATCTCTGGCTTCTTTAGCAAGTTCAAAAAACTTTAAATCTCCTTAGGAAGGAAAAATGCCATCCCAAGTCAATTCAGTGGTTCTCCAGCAATTTATAATTGAAGTCATCATGCACACTCTCAAGATCAGTAGGACCAACTCACATAATTCATGCCATAGGAATAAGTAGAGCAATTTCCTATCTTTGCACTGTAACTGAATACGTCTGTCAGCCCGTAGGAATCTGTGCAATCCTCTGATGCCTTGCAGGCTAGTTTGAAAATCTGCCTCTCACCTGTTTTCCTAGCTCCATCATTCTTAGTCACTAAAAATTAATGCATGAACTGTAGAAGACCATATTTGCAAGCATGCTCTTAGTTGAGTAGCCACATCTGTCTTGCAGACATTCATATGTTGTTTTACCCCGTGTCCTTTAATATTAGGCAAATTACTGCCCCATAGCTCTTCCACAAACTTTCAAAAGCCCCAGCTAAGTTTCTCTAGGCACAACACACTTCCCCTAGCAGACACCCAACAAAAGCTTCAGAACATTTTCATTTTAAGAAATTAAAGCAATTCTCCTCAGATACATACTATTGTTAAGCTTTCTAGAGGTGTTGGAGCTGGACTTAGTTCACTGTGAGGAAGGAGGAATTCATCTGTTCTTTGGACATCCAAAATAAGCTGTGCAACATATTTCTCCTGAAATCGTGTTCTCTTCCCCAAAGCACCTACAAAAAATATGTTTATATTAATGAACACTAAAACCAGTAATCAAATCATATACTAGAGAGTTGCTACAAATAAAAAACCAGACAAAATAAAGAAATACATTGAGAATTAACCAATGAAATTTAGCAGTGGTTTAACTCTGCTTGATCTCTTTGCAGTGAATTACATGTATTCTCACTGCCAGCTGAAACACGCAAAGTAATACAAGTTACAAACACATAAACACAGCTATATAGGTCTTCCAAAGCTGCTTTTAGTTAAATTCTCCATAACCCAGCATATTGAAAACTCATAGGCATCAAGTTTCATCAGTTCCCTACTTATTCCCAAGCAATAAACCAGAAACAACTGTTCAATTTGCCTGCTAGAAGTTAGTGACTACATGGAGATATTTAGGCAAATGAAAATCCCATAATATCTTATAGGCCATCATTTTATGTATTTCAAATCTTCATTTGAAGAGTTAGGTCTTTGAAGAAGGATCACAGACATGACATTACCAGAATATGGCATGTAAGATACTGTAAAAGTAATATTGGGAGTGAGTGACACAGCAAACCAGTGAAGGCTGTATAATGAATTAACCAATATTCAGAATGCCCAACGTGAAATTCCTTTCAGTGTTGTTTCTTCAGTTCTTTATTGGACCCACTGACAATTTTTATTAGTTTTTAAAGGGGTAATTGACATTTACACCAAATTGTAAGGAAAAACGCATTTGTTCTTCCTCTGTTAGCAACTTGCTGGCAAAATGCAATCAGGGAAATAAAAAATTAATTTCAGGACAGTAACTTAAAATAACAGAATCCTAACCAGAGCCAAAACGGAGCTAAAGATTACTCTATAAAATTTGGAGGTTTGCTTGTTCATTATTACTGTGATACAATGCTCAGACAGTGTGAAATGGAGGAATGGGAGCTAATCCACTGCTGCTTTTGCAGAACTAATTAAGATCAAGTAAAGTTCTTATTTTCAAGATAATTTTGAAAAACTTTCAGTATATAAAATCTTTGAGGTAAAGATGATTGTGTGCTTATGTGACAAAGGCCTAAAGATGAGGCCACTGTCCATAAGAATCATTCGGCAGAGGCACTGAAATAGCAGCCACCCACTTTTCTTCCTGAAAGCGTAAAGAAATGAGTAGGGAAGCCACAAATTAAACTGACTTCTCCTTTTCTGCCAATTACCGCTTTTAGTGGAAAAGCCCTGTATTAAGAGTTTACGAAGAAACGAAAAAGGTTCTAAAAATACCACTTTAAAAATCACACAGCACATTGCAGAGAAGAGACACACAGAGAGAAATACTGGCTAATGATTCATACTAATTTTACACAGTAGCATTCAATTCTCTATCTGAATATTGCTTGAAAATCACTATGGTGTAATTCACTTCCTGTTATGTCTTACTGCCTAAACAGCTGAAGGAAACACTTGCAAACTTATTCTGGACACCAGTAAAATTGATTACTACCACTCAGAAACTGTGATTTGTTTATGCTCTCATATGCGCACACCTCCCACCCCATTTTTTAAACCTAAGAATTCCTTGCTATTACAGGGACAAAACACTATTTTTTAACTTGAAAAATACATATCATATGTGTTAAAGCTGAAAAAAATTTGGTTGGTCTATACCACCATGTATGGCAGTGTTCAAGGGCAGGCTGGATAATGCCTTGAGAAACCTGCTGTACTGGGAAGTGCCCTTGTCCTTGATCTTTAAGGTCCCTTTCAACCCTTAACATTCTATGGTTTTATGGTATATCCTCACAAAGTAAAAGCAATCTACACAGAAACTTTACTTCCTGTTTCATGTTAAAAGTTCCCAGAGATGCGTTACTGGGCATGAAAAGAATAAACAGATCTCAGAATTCAGCATTATTAATCCTCTAGATCTGTTGATCTTAAATTTATTTTGGATTATTACCCTTCATTTCTCTAAATTTATACGCAAGAAGGATCACGGTGTTCTCTTTTACTGGAAATTGTTTTGCAGAGTTATTGAAGGTTATGACTCATCGTGAGGGACACAATGATGCTTTTTAATAAAAGATGAACACAATACATATTCGGATTAATGGGACTTAAAAAATGTACACAAACCAAGTATAATTTATTCACACATTACTGAAATAACTTTGGAAAATATTGGTCCTAAAATCTCTGTTTTAAGAACAATATATATTTCCATGCTGTAATACAACACTCAGCTAGTAAGGATTACAACCATTAATGCATATAAACCTCTCAAAATCCTTTCCTAAAAAGGAGATTCCTCCCAAAAGCCTTAAAAATGTCTTTGCTAGAGACTGAATTTTTACATTAAACCAAAGTCTTTTTTGATGATGTAACATTCCTCCCATTTAGCCCAAACATGCATGTCAAATGAATTTGTCTAGAATGCCAACAATTCCCACATGTTCAGTTCAGTTCATTTGCCTTCAGGTTAAACATAACTATGCCAATAGATTTATGGAGATAAACCACAGAACATTTAGGAGTTTCACAACATTTTTCTAAGATACTATATCACCACAATCTTTCTCTGGGACTATCATAACCTCTTGGTAAAGTAATAAAAAATATAAATAATTCCACTGCATCCGATCTTTTTTTTCCTCTCCTCCAAACAAGTTTTTTTCCTAAGTTAGATTTATGGAAATTATTAATCCAAAATCTGAAGATCTCCTTTAAAGGAAAAAAAAATATCAAACATGAAGACTACCAGGGAATAACCACCTGTCTCTTGATTTTACTTGTTTTCAGTTAATTGCATTTTTATAGCTAGAGTACCATCATAGGTACTGATGTTTTTAATAAAAAAACAAGAAAATTTTTGACTAATTTTAAAGAAAAGTACTTTATAATACCAAGTTGGCAATAAATGCCACACTTGGAAGACTGCACATGCACAGATTGTGTTGCATACAGGAAAAAAAGGGTAGGATCAATTGAAATGTATAGATTTCCTTCAGATATAAACTACCATGTTTTAAGTAGATACCATTAAATATAATCAATTCATAGTTAAACAAAAGCATTATGCCACAAGATTTCCATTACAGATCTTTCAAAGTAAGCTTTTAAAACCTTTGAATAAATAAGCATGGAATTCCACATAATGTGTTAAGAGTTTGTGTTTCTTCGGGTTTTTGTTTGGTTTTTTGTGTGTTTTAGGGGGTTTTTTTGCTGCTGATGGCTTGGGGTTTTTTAAATTAAATTATTAAACTGATTGATGGTATAAACAGGATTAGCTGCAGCTCCAACCTAGATATGAAAGAACATGAGCCCTGTGACATACAGTGATGTTAATAAGTAAGGAAGCCGCAAGTTTCAGTTCCTTAGCGCTTTCCACTACTAAGTCTACAGAAAAAAACTATATAAAGATTTTTTGCATTTCTACTCAGGTACAATCATAAGTTCTCACACAGAAAAGGTGTGATTTTATGTCATTTTGATTGCCTAGCAGGACCAGCTAAACCATAGATCCATATCTATACGTGTAAAGTTGCAAGAGCAGCAATCTGATCTTCCTGATGCCAATGAAGAGGTTCTGAAAGGATAATTATAAAGTCTCCATAGGGATTGAATCCCTGGGATTTCTGTTCATCAGAAATTTGACTTCCCTACTTATTTCCTGTGATAACACCAGTCCTAGGAATGATTTCTAAAAGCTATTTACACGGAGTAGATCTAGGCTAGTGGCACAAAAGGTGACAGACTGCATCAAATCATCATACAGACTCCTTTATAAGTGTCTCCAAACAAACAAAACAAAACAAAATATATTCGTCATGACACCAGCAGATGCAACTAGACCTAGAATTTGACATGAAACACTAGAAAGAAGGATTATAATACCCCAACTCCTCAAATACCCATTAAGGAATGATTTTTTAACTAGATGTCATATTGCTCTTCCAAGCAATACTAATTCTTGGAAGACAAGTAAGACCAACCTGTTAAACATCAAGCTTTTTTAAAGTACAGTTCTTTATTACTTGGATATATCAAAAAAACCCCAACAAGCCATAGGTTAGTTTGGTCCAACCAATCATCCTCATAGACTTTACAAGCAAAACTTACCTGTAAGGTTAATCTGCAGTTTTGTTATGTCTTTAGCCATATTGAAACAGTGTTTAGCTTTTTTATATTCATAGTAAAACAAAAATGTATAGGCAGACTCAAGATGGAACTGAACTGCTAAGTGCCAGCTTTCACCACCTGTGAACAAAGCTTCTGCTTCTGTCACTGCAAATTAAGAAAAAGAAAAGGTGAGAATGTAGTCCAGGAGAATGGTATTTTAAAAATACATTTAAAATGCCATGAGAGAAAGACTGTTGCTCTTTACACCTTCACACATTTAAAAATTCACTGACAGTGTACAAAAGATATATGTGATTTAAAGCATTTTTCAAATTTTAGATCTAAGGATTGCTACTAGAATAAAGAAAAGTTCAATCTTTGCTTATATTTAACAGCAAAGCTGAAATGGGAAATATCACTGCTGCAGAAGATAAACCACTATGATTGTATTGGACCTTCTAAAGAACAGAAGAACAAAATATTGAGCTAATACCCACCCCTTAAATAGTAAGCTTCAAATGGAAGTTTCAACAGCAGATCCAGTATTGAATGATGCCTTAGGATTCTTAGGACATTTTCTGTTTGGTTGCTTTTTGTTTGTGTGTTGAGCTTTTCTTTGTTTGTTTTTTAAATAATTACTGATTTGCTGAATGATAAAGATCATGTTCTTCATCTGAATGGGAGAAAATACCTTTGTGAACAGATCTGAAGTCTTCAGGAAAGAAGACTTGACATTTTTTCATCCAGCATAAAAGCATTTGTATTTCTTATGTATTAAAGTTCTCTCAAAGTACAGTAAGTTAGAGAGCATATTCCTGCAAATATAGACTATTACATTGAAAATGATTCATGATGATTATTCTTAAATGGAAGTGGGTTTTTTGCTTCATCCTTTATTTCTGCATTTTGCAAAAATACTTAGATAATAAGAATTCAAAAAAACTCACAGCATCACAGTACTTAAAAAGGACTGGTTACCCAGTTATAGCACTGAGGCTGTGTTCCTTAACGGATGCTTAATTTTTCAAACAAGTTTTATTAATGGTGTTAAAAAGTCTTACTATTTGAAAAAAATAGTATTATCAAGGATTTTTTAAACATTTTCTCTGACTTGAATTTAGAGATTGGCGGTCACCTCTAGCACGAACAGACTTTACCGTTTAAACCTCCTAGGCTTTTTTTTTTTTGTTAGTACTTGTTAATCAAAACCTTTCACTTAATACAGAAAGCTGCTAAGTCTGAACATAGTTTTTACACAACTTTTTAAATTCACTAAATCAAAATGTGCGTAGATAAATCCTGCCTAGCAAGAACTTTTTCAAAGATGATATTTAAAGATTTTTTAAAGAAAACCAAAAACTAGTAACTTAAAAATATTACTTCAAGGCTACAAAATACTGGACATGCAGGTCCACTTGGAAACCACACAAAAAAAAACTTTTAAACCGAGTGACACTGATACAATTTCAGAGGAAGAAAAAATCAGGTTATAGTCTTTAATTGTGGATTACAACTTGATTTTCCATAGCTAACAAGTTTCAATGAGCTGAATACAAGATTACTTGTGCTAAAGCCATATGATGAACTCAAGTGACACACTGAGAAGCAGTCTTACCACTACCTAAATATCATTTACTCACAGTGCTTGATAAGTTTAGGCACTTTGAGACTTCAAGGACCTTTGGGGAAAGCTTCACATCATTACTAGTACCGATGTAGTGGTCCAGAAGCACTGATGTCCCAAACTTACGACATCCTTCTGGCACCCCATACCATGCTTGGCACACGGCCAAATGGATGGGAAACTGCACCGAGTCCCATTGGTTTTGCATAATGGCTGCTTCAGAACAGCAGGGAATCATTGCAGCTGTCTTCTATTCAGGTGATGATATTGACCTAACACTTGAGAAAATGTAATTTCTCCTGAATTTGAAGGTCTTTTTCTCTAGTAACCAACACAAAGTTT
>QWTY01023828.1:0-11633 GCA_008033365.1 Pseudorectes ferrugineus
TGAATTAAGAGCAGGTTCTCAGCACCTGCAATTACATGCTCAAAACAGCCTACAAAACCAGTCATTTTATACATGAAAATCTAGTATTCAAACAGTTTTCATGTATATTATCAAAAAGATTTGTTAATTATGATAAAATAATTGATAATTTATTAAGAAAAGCAAGACAAAATAACATTAAGTACCAAGAGCACTGAAATTCTTTTCAATTCTTTTCAATTCTTTTCAATTCTTTTCAAACAAGCTGGACTATGCCACAAGTGTTTACTGTTAAAAAAAACACTTTTAAACAAGATTTTATGTTACTGTAGAAGTGATGCAATGTACAAGTGCAAAGTTTTATGTAATAGTAAATGAAGTCCATGTAACTTCTACATAATAAACAGAAAGGATCTCTTAAATAATACTTCACATTTATCAAGAAATAAAGCACTACTTCTGAATAGCCACCTAATAAAAATAAGAAAAATCAATATTTATGTTCAGGATGAACAGAAAATCATGTAATTATTTTACATAAAGTACTATCTTAATCTTTTCACAGTTGACAGAATAGTTCCAAAGCTACTTTCTATTAGACACTGAGTAGAGTCCAAACAAAACTGTAATATGCTAAAAATACATACCTTGAACATACATATCTTAGCATAACAAAATTTTTCAGTATGTTATGAAGTAGTAACAAATTTTGCTGTTGAATTGTCATTTTTATACCACATATAATAAGTACTAAAGCTCAAAGAAGACAAAATCTTAATTTTATCTGTTTTGAAGAAAGTTATCTTCTGGTGAAGCCATCTGATATTGAGGGCACTTACTTGGAAGAGCAATTCCGAAATTATTCAGGATGCGCGGTCTCACAGACCAACTCCCAGATGACATTACTGTGTACTGTAAGTGGTAGAGTTTGACAGGATTTCAAGACACAACACCAGGCCCACTATTTTACTTACCATCACAAACCCATCCTTCATCCACCAGTTAATGAGGACAATTTCTACTGCTAAACACCTCATCTTCTACAACAAAGCAATTAGGAATTACCAGAACACCTTTATTTTATAGCATGGGAATTACCAGAACACCTTTATTTTATAGCATGCTATCTGATGCAAGCACCAGCACAACTTGGTACTCAGCCCTAACTGCAGCTACCCCTAATTGAGATAATTGCTCAGCAAATCAAAGTAGCCTAGTGAAGCAAATAATTAAGTGTCACAAACTGCTGTGCTAAATCATTTTTTTTCACCCTCAATAAGTAACTCAACCCAAATCTTCTTCTCCTACATGAAACAGGAAAATGACAAATTATTTTATGTCTCCATATTATCCAGAATCACTTATTTTCTTTACAAAACTTTTGAAACATGAAATAGTTTATAAGTTCAGAAGTTATACCTTTGGAGCAGAACACTTTACTCCAAAAGGGGCCTACCTGAGTGAGCATTTGAAAGTTAATCAGTGCACAGTCTTTCCACTCAGACACTAAACAGTGTAGGAAGAGTTCAGACTCTATCACAAATTTTCCAAAATAAATAAGTACAAATTTCAGTTGAACACAAGGGTGTGGTTTTGAAACACAAATATTTTTAAGCAATTGTACAATGCTTAGGATTTTTGAAAATCAGGTTTGGAGAAGTTCACGTTGATAAGTGACAAGCTGAAATCTCAAAGTGATTTTCCTTTTTGATATATAGGCTTTTGGGACAGAAAAGAAATGTCACAAGAAGTGATTCACCTCCTCCTAAAATAGTTTGCAAAGAAAACTGAGATGAAAACTCTTCAGAGGTGTCTGCTTCTTTCCTTTAAAAGAGCGAGTCCAAATTCCCCAGATTAGATTTGTATTACATTAAGAGATAAGACTCAGTTTAAGAAACTTAGATGAAGACACCTGCAGATACACAGACTGTCTAAATGTTCTTTATAGTCAACAGAGATCTAATCCATAGTCAGCAGAATGAATCAGCTTACCATAAAGTTAACATGTAGGACACCCTTAATGCAAGCAATTACTTTCATAAAAATCAGAGTCAATGAGTTTCGTCCCAGTTGCTGAGAACATTTTCTCCTCAGGTCTTGAAAACTCCCAAAGACAAAGATTCTAAAACCCACAGTTTCAGGGCTTGACTATTTTCATCATTAGTCTCATTTTATTCATCTGGAACTTCCTTTGTTTCCCATTATGACCTCCCATTGTTTCCCCCAATAAAGATCCCGGCTCTGTCTTACTGGAGATGTCCCTGTATGGGATTAAGGGGCTGCTGCCAGGTCCCCTTGAAGCCATCTCTTCTGAAAGGCTGAGGAAGCCCCGTGGAGCAGATTGGTAGCTCTACACCAAACTCATTCCAGTCTGTTAATGTCTTCCTCACATTAGGGGAGCAAAAACTGGATGCATCATTCCTATAGGGGTGAATAAACACCAAGTAAGGGGAGCAGGAGTGGAAAATGACTTCCTTAACCTACTGACTATGCTCCATTTGATAGGCCCACTAGGCCTTCATCATCACCGTGCACACTGCTGGCTCATCTTCTGCCAGCTGTCTGCCAGGACCCCAGGTCTCTTTCAGCAAAGCTGCAACCTGACCATTCACTCCCCACACTAAACTGGGAAAGGGATTTAGTCTATCACAAGTGACAAATTTAATATTTGTCCTTGTTGACTTTTTTGGCTATTTGTCTAGTATCAAAGCCACCTAAATAGCAACTTGAGCAAATTGAATGCCCCCCAGTTTGTTGTCATTACTCCTCCTGTATGTGTTAATACAAGAGCGGTGAAATACTGGCTGTCATTTTCCCTGAAGCCCCATGCCCTCACCTGGTGATGAGTTCATGGCCACATTGCTGTATCAGCTTTCCCAGCTGGGAGCATCACATTCACTGCTGAAATAACCATATCCAACCTATTTTACTTCCTATGGAAAATTCCTGTAGAAGTAAAATACTTATATGCAATATTCTAACACAAACTGGCATTGTAATTTTTTGCATTTAAGACAGAATGGTGAAATGGTGAAACTGCTGGCTCCAGAACATGAGCCAGCAGTGTGCCCAGGTAACCAAACAGGCCAATTGTATTCTTTTCTGAATCAGGAATAGTGGGCCAGCAGGCCCAGGGGGGTGGTTCTCCCTTGTAGTCAGCACTGGTAAGGCTACACATCGAGTGCTGTGTCCAGTTGTGGGCCCCTCACTTCAAGAAGGACATTGAGGTGCTGGAGTGACTCCAGAGGAGAGCAATGGAGTTGGTGAAGTGTCTGGAGCACATGTCCTGTGAGGAGTGGCTGAGGGAGCTGGGGGTGTTTAGCCTGGCGAAAAGAAGGCTCAGGTGACCTTATTGCTCTCTCCAACTATTTGAAAGGAGATTGTAGCCAGGTGGGGGGGGTCAGTCTCTTCTCCCAGGGAACTAGTGACAGAACAAGAGGACACGGTCTTAAGCTGCATCAGGGGAGTTTGAGGTTGGGCACTAGAAAGAATTTCTTCACAGACAGGCTGATCAGAACAGAAAGGCTGAACTGCGCTGAGGGAGGTGATGGAATCACTGTCCCTGAAAGTGTTTAAGGAAAGAACTGATGTGACACTTAGTGCCATGATCTAGTTGACAAGGTGGTGTTCAGTCAAAGATTGGACTCTATTATCTCAGAGGTCTTTTCCAACGTAATTGATTCCATCTGTCTGTGTTACTTAATGTAAAGTTCCATACCAGTTTACACAAGCAGAAGCGTCCTGCTGAGGCAAATATTCTCCAAGTGATATAAATGTTTATGGACTTCAACCAGATGATCTGAGTTGTTTAATCAAAGAATCACATGAAAGCAGTAGCAGAGTAAGACTACAGAAATCACATCCACTAAATCACCAAACCCTACATTTTGATGTTAATCTTCTCATTTATTAACATTGCATAAGCAACCAGAGCAAATACTGTAGAGGCATTCCTACAACAAGGTAACTAACACATGTTAACTTTTAAATCCTTGTGAGAAAAAAAAAACTACACAAGTCTTCTAACATCAACTCATAGAAATTACCAAATAAAACCTACCGTGCATTCATCCTAAGTATGTTCATAAGACATGTAAAAACTAATACACATACATTGTCTTCAGAACCAAAAAAAGAGCATGAAATTGAAGATTTTTTTTGTTTTGCTTCTTTCATTTTCTTGGACAGTTGGGGAAGCATTTTTGATATAGTATCTCCCTTTATGCTGCAATTAACAATATACCTTGTGTGGTATTTCAAATATGAGGATTAGCCAGACGGGAGTGAAAAAGTTACAATCCTAAGGAGAAAAAAGATTTTGCATTAGCAGGCACAATTTCCTCCCACACAACCTACATATACTTAAATGCATCCACATGAATAGCTCCTTAAGAAAAAAAAATTGCCAATTAAGAGTGTAAATTTCAAAAAAGCTTAATACAGTACTAACCATTATTCCCCAGGAGAACTTCTACTAGCATCAGTGGGTGTTAAGATTTAGCTAATACTGGTTTTGAAAACTTCATACTTAATTGATCAACTTAGAAACAATGCAATTTGTCTTAAGTCGTTGCTACATTTGTAGTATAGTGAATAAAGCAAGATTAATGACTCAGAAAAAGGTTATGCTGGTTTTGGCTGAGATAGTTTAATAGTTACTAGATACTATGAAGAAAATGAACTCTATCTCAACCAGCAAGTTTTCTCACTTTTCACCTTCCCATTATCTGCCCATCCCCCCATGGAGAAGAAATGATGACAGAAGTTCACCTTTTTTCTTGAAGTCATGTTTATGTGGGTTTGCAAATTTTGATTTCATGTTCTGAACAAGTCCTCTGAACAAGAGGACTTCAAGTTACCTATATGCCCAGAGTTTCTCCCAGAAAAACTGTTCATTTCTCTCTACCCCTACACATTCCAGAAACTATTTGTGGTACAGGGAAGATAAAAGCATATTACTTCGACAGTAGAACTCCAAGATACCATGTCAGGTCAGTTACAGAAGTTTGGCATACTTGTGCCTAGCTTTTGACAGAATTTGATGAAGCACTAAGTTCTTGAGAAAAACGTGTCTGAAGTTTAAAGTAAAGTACAAATCATCCCATAATTAGGCATAGACACTCAGAATTGAAAATTTTATTAGTTATATTTCTAATACAAAATTATATTGCAGGTAAATGTCACCTATCTGGTATTATCTAAACTAACCTTTCTGTTGCAACATGCATGGCTAGAACAATAGGGAGTTTTTTTGGACCAACTTAAATATAAATCACCAGATTTTATTCTCACTTTCCAATCCTTCAGAAAGGAAACAAGCAGAAACTTTCTACATTATTCTAATAAATTGGAAAAGTTTTAAAAATAATTATTTTTTAAAATAATTAATAATTTAATTATCAAAAAGGTGTTTGGAACATCAGATTATTTTTTTTTCCTCATATACCAACTTCATGTAACTGCAGGAAGTCCTTAGCGACACTTTTACTCCATGTCATGCTACACTTTAGGTGTTATTATGGACACGTTTAAAATAGTTCTCAAAAATAACTTACATATTTTAAACAATGACAATCTTTAGGCATGCATTTCATATCTAATTGTGTAAATACCTAGCCATTATCTTTCTCACACAATACACAACTGGCTTCTTAAGTTTAGCATACATGTACTACAAATGTAATACTGCTAAAATAGGATAGTTGTGTGATAACTAAAGCTCTGAATAAGAAAGCTAATGTGGTGGGTTCACCCTGGCTGGATCTGCCCCCTAAAACCTGGCCATGCAAACCCAGTACAGATAAACTGGAAAAAAGAATGGCTTTCATCAGGCACTGTCAAACTGAACACAGTATTATCAAGAACTTGAAGCTATAGAAAACATATTCCACTTCACAAGAAACTGAATAGGATATTTGGACTGTGACAGAAACAAGGTAATTTGAGGATTTTTCCTACTTCTGTTCTTTTCTGGACATGAAGTTTCATGAAATTATGAATCACTACAGTAATTAGAGTTCATCATAATGGCACAAATTAAACAATTAATTAGGTAAGAAAATTCTGGGATCTAACTAGACACAACTCATCAGTTTAAAATAGTCTATTTCAGCTTGTGTTTCCTAGCACAGCTGCATACATACACAGCTTTTAGAACAACAGCAGCTCTTTAACAACAGTTCAAGAATGAAGGTAAACCAATTTTAACTGTCACACAAGCAAAAAAGGAACTTCATAACTATACTTATGATAAAACTGAATGATGTTTATTCTTTCTGCCTGGAGCAGATGTGTGAAAGTTAATTCGAATTCCTTTTCATACTATTTTTTTTTTACGTACATAAAGACTATCAACTCTTACTCTTGTTGAGATTTGAGAATTATTTCCTTTCAAAGTTTTGGTTAAGTCATTTTGCTCTCTCATTGTTCCTGTTGCTGTTCTGTGGAAATTCTTTGTCTACACGTTTCTGGAATTGTGTTGCCTAGAGTGAGATGCAAGCCCCTAGCAGGAAGATACAGAAGAATATTTCAGAATTCTTTAACATATTCTGCCTCTTCATATCTCTAACTGTAGCACTGACTTTTCCCCCAGTAGAATGATGTTCACTCATGACCCATTACAAGCTTTTACACTGTTTCCTAGGGTAACGTTTTCTAGCTAGTCTCTCCTGAAATGTGCAGTACACATGCAAAGATTACGATTTGTATAAAAGTAAAAAAGTTTGCCACTGCTTTTCTGACTGGCATCCTATTTATTTGGAGAGTTCATTTTCCTTCAGATCATTTCCCTTGTTTATGCTTATACCCTTATATCCTGGCCTTACAGCTACTTTAATGCAGTTTGCAATGAAATGGTACCTGTTCCTTCCTCACGCTGCTTCCAAAAGTGTTGAATATTGCTCAGTCCAGAGCAGAGATATTTCTGGCTATCACTCAGCCCATCACTTCATTTCGTGGCAAATCACTTTGATGATTTGAAAACTGTCTACCACTCACCTAACAGTATTTCTGTACAGCTCCTAGTGCTCAACAACTCATCCAACAGACTGCAATCTACTTGTTCTGAAAAAGTAGAACAGAGATACAACACCTCTCAAAATGCAACACTGCCTGAAAATCAGGCACGATCTGTGTGTTATTTCAAGGCCAGTCTTCCACTGGAAGAGGCATTCTGCTGTTCCCCAGTGGTTTGATGTGGCTGTGCAAGCTCCTGAAAGAAGGGAGGATCAACATCTGCTTCATTGGTTTCTGGCCTGTTCAGTTGTAAGAGGGAACCAAGGAGAAGTCCACTTACATGTCAGAATGCAAACTGCACATCAACAGTTGCACAATCAAACAGTTGCCTCTTTGTATCATTTAAACCATAAAGGCCTCTAAGGCTGTCCATAGTTTGTTCTCAATTTTTAACTTCAGGAAAAGGAGTTGTACCACTATGTGAAATACTTTGATTGGGTCTTCACAGCAGATTAGATTACTCTAACTTCCATTTGTATAGCCTCTCAGTAAAAGCAGAGTTGCCATCAATGCCATATTAAGTTTAACATTCACAAAGGGGTATAGCAACCAACGTACCTAACTACAAGTTAAAATTTTTAACCTCCTGCCATTCAAAATATACTTTCAAAAAAAAACCAAAAAAGTTTTGGACAAGTAAAGTAATTTACAGGCACACTTTGATTTATGATTATATGAATATACATGAAGATCTGAAGAACAATAAGTGAAGAAACAGGGAGTTTGATCAAAACTCAGAGTTATTTTGCAACAAGAACATAGCTCAAAATATCTCAATTAATTTCTTTATTAATGTCACAATGCTTGTGTGTTTTTGTAACTGTGTGCTGGCTTTCTACTTTTTGTGTGCAAAAGAAGCAACAGAAGGCAGGCATAAATTTCCATCTATTTTAGTGTTATTTCCTAAGTTCCCCAAATATAAGGAGTAATATATTATTCATTCTAACATGTTTCAATATAAATGCAAGTATCAGACAGGTATCATAACATAGTGTATCAGATGTTATAACAACTATATTTAATTATATGATACAGTACTTCAAAAGATTTTCAGTTTTATGTTTCAGCTAGGGGTTGAACACCAAACTAGTGATCATAAAACAACTATGCTGAGTTATGCATTTTTACTCATTTAGTTCTGTGTTTATAATCTGAAGGGGCATCATTTATCCATTTAAACACACATTTTAACTAATGAGCCATGCAATTGCTTACAGCAAGCATCTCTACCTCCCTGTTTGTCTTTTCAATATTTCTGACAACAGAAGTAACCAGGAGAAGGAATATGAATGTTAAGATTAAAGTAATTTCTTCACTATAGATAGACACTACATATCAGATGTGGTTCAACCCTAAGGATATCAAAAACTAACTACAGCAGGCTTATAGAAACAATAAAGTTTTATAGAATTCTGTACAAAATTGAAATAAAAATTCATTATAATTCAGTTAATGTAAGATTTCTAGGTATAAAGAAATGTGTCCTTACAGGGAACTATTACTTATTAGGCCCCTTGAAAAGAAAATGTTCAAATGGGCTCTGATTACAAATACTAATTTTTTCTTGGATATTTTTTCTTGGATATTTTTTCTTGGATATTCAAGATGAAGTCATTGAGGTTATCAGGGACAAATAAGTCAAAAATAAAAATTGGTCTAGGAAATGGAGGCTTTACATATGACCATTAGTAAAAACAAAACAGAAGGGCTGAAGGAAGAGACTCTGTGGGTTGGGGAGAAGCCTGTAACCATTTAGGAGCAATGTCCACTAGATATTTCCAGCCAACATTCAGAAGGCTCAGGTGTCCAATTTAGAATTCAGTTGCAAAAAAAAAAAAAAGGCTTCTACATGTCTCAATTCCTTTCGGGTCTAAGGTTAGATTGAATACCCCCATATACAACATACAAGTGAGGGTCTTATTCTGCTGTGGTACTTTTTAATCAAATATTTCAAAATCCCTGTAAGAGTCAAACTAATTGCACTTTTGTAGCTAGAAAGAGCTGATGACAGAGTGAAGTGACCAATCCAGGATTTAGCCACTGATTGGCCACTCAGCTATTGATTCACAACTACTCTCTGAAGAAACAAAACACCAGAATGAAAATTTTACAGTGGAACCTTTTCAGAAACTAAATCTAAGGAGAAAAGTTGAGGTGAAGTTTTTAAATAGAAAGCAGTAAGATGGGACTACATTGAGACTACCTTGATGTGGTGCTATAGCTTCAGATATTCATTTCCAGTAGAAATGCTCTGCATATACACATATATTTTGAAGTCTGTGTAAGGATATGGAAATAGCAAAGAGTTACTGCTTGTTAATATAACAGAAGTTGTTTCAGGTAAGTCATGTGTCAGTCTAACTCAACTGTAGTAAGTGAGCTCATCATTCTTATCAATGTTCTATAAATTACATTAATCTAACATGCAGCTACCTGCTTGACTGTTCAGAGGAAAAAAACAAAACAAAACAAAACAAAAAAACCACCACACAAAACAGCATTTGATCAATGCAGTCAAAAGTTCTGACAATAAAAGTTGTCCTCACCTTGCCTCCTGTCCAGCACAAGACAGACTTGTTTTGAATTAACCTGTGAGGGAACCTTCCTGTTTCACTAACTTACTAGAATACAGAACTTTTACTTCTATAGCCAAATAAGTACTTTTGGCAACATGCAATGCGAGTTGGGAAAAGCATATTGGAAAACGTCAGTGTGAGGGAAGTTGTGTTGTGTCAGTGTGCACACTGCCCCCTTCGTGGTCACCAGAGGGGAAAGGCTGCACACGAAGAACCTGAGCTCAGCCACAGAGCTGATACATAGCCTGCAACCACAAGTGGAGATCTTATTCTCTCCAATTGTTTGTACTTTTTGTTCACACCCATTTTGTCTTTTCAGTGCATCTACAGAGAGGGAGACCTGCTGCAGGCATTTTTTTTCCTCTTTAACCTAAAGTTCTGTAGTATAAACAGCTAAGACTTCATTGAAACTAGTGCCTCATGGCATCTATCACATGAAAATTGAAGTGGATTATGCTTAGTTTGGACATAGCTGTGATATCAGAGGAATGAGGACTTGAGTCTTAGAGCTGCTTCTCCGTCACAAAAAACTAAATATCCACGACATCAATTAAAAGTTAATGGGGGAGGAATGGGCTCCAACCTTGTTTTTTATGCAACATACCCATCCCGACAGGTCCATAGAGATTCCCATTACCATGTGTGCCAGTGTAATGTAAGAGTAAATCTCGGTTAAACCGTCTCCTAGAAATTGTCTAGACTTTAAGAAGTTCCTAAGTTTAGATAAAGAAAATTGCTCTTGCAATGTTTAATTAGCTTTAAACATTTCCAATTTCATGCCTCCAATATATGTCCCTAAACCAGTTAGAATTTCAAAGAAAACTATTTCCCAACATAAGCCAAACGAGAAAAAATCTAAATTAAGATTTCACATTTATTATATTCTAATGTTTTTCTTCTCTTCCCTCACAAAATTCTTCAGTTCTATCAGTTCATCAGAAAGTGATTAATTTGATATTAATTAGCTGCAATTTAGGGTACCATAGCTTTTTTAGCCCATCTTTTGTCACTTCACGCAGTATCAAAGGTGGTTTAAAAGTTTTGCCTTTACTATCTGTTCTGTTAATGTCATTGGGTTTTCTTACTATTTGTAATATATTTTAAAATCCCTGAGGTCTTCTAAAAATACCATAAATATTCATGCAAATACTTCACATAAGTACACATCAGGTAAACTTAACACTAGCCTTATTCATGGTTTATTTTAGCTTGCACAGGCAGACCCACTAATTTTAACACTTTGTCTTAGTGATCACAGGTTCAGGCCCAAGACCAGTAATTCCTGTGATCTCAACTCAAATGCCTGGACCTCACAGGAGTTATGCCTTCTTAGTGTCACCTACAGTCTCATCAACTCACTTTCTCTACCTTGCCTTCAATTTTGTATCACAAGCAATTTAACCTTGTTACCAGTTTTGTTGAGTCTTGACACTTAAAAACACAAAAATACAGAGTTTAATTCACTTGTTCGGGGCATCAATTTTACCTTTTTTTTTTTTAAGTCTACATTTTTGGCATTGTACTTCCGTTGAACTCAAATTTACCTATCATGGCACAAAAATACAAAAGCACCAAAACACAAAATAAGACACTAATTTTGGGCCATCATTCTCAGGGCTACCATTATAATATACCACATGGATTTACAAATAAAGAATTTGTTTTATCCCTCGTACCAATATAGGCTGGTCCACTGCTTTCAGAAGCTCACTGACTGAAAGAAGTTACTACTTCGCTTCTTGAATATTTACATAATGTCAACTTTGATCTGAAAAAAACACTTAGACAAGTAGACAAGTTACTGACACAAGCAGTGTCTGCAGTTATTTGTGATGTAAGAGAGATCAGCAGTTTAAAATATACTAAAAAAAAAAAAATCCATATTTTGAAAATGACAGTAATATGAGAACTCTCTGAACTCAATTTTTTTCCATGATGTAACTCCACTAACTTCAAAACTTGTGATCTGCACCATATTAAACTGTAGGAATAGGGAGTTCCACAAAACATCTGAGAACACTTTAAACTGACTGAGCACAGTCACACCAGTTATACCAACGGACT
>QWTY01023830.1:0-11014 GCA_008033365.1 Pseudorectes ferrugineus
TAGAATGTGTATCAAAATTGAGGTATTGCTAAGAATGTAGTAAAGGGGCTTTTGGACATTCCGTGGGATACAGGTTTTATTTGCAGTGTGACACGGCTTGGGACACAACCCACTAAGACACTGAAGTTTTGTGGGATTTTATTACAATGTTCATGTAAATGATTTCCCTGTCGTATTTACGAATCTCTGGATTGATTGCTGGGTTCTGAAGAACACATACCTTTATTTCTCATACACCATAACTGCAGCTCCTGTATGATTGCGTTCAATAGCAACAAAGCAGTTTTTCAGAAAACCTCCAGAAGCATAGAGCGAAGAACAAGATATTGAGGAAGTCTGATACGTCTTCTCAGTACAGATGGATACAAGTATTTCCAGATAAGGAATGTATGCTATTAATGTTCAACAAGATAGACTAGATTGCCTATTGGAAAATTTAACAAAGCAATTTCACTTGTGCTGAGCAAAGAGCTCAACCATTTGTTAGTCTGGTCAACAAGAAGAGGAGATGTCCATCATTCAGTCTGACTTACTGGTTCATCATAAATCCAGGGCTTTCAGTATGCTGGAAGGAAGATGGGTTGCAATTTCATAGTAAGAATACTGCATTCAAAAACTAAATATTGTGGTTAGTAGTGAAAGGAAATGCAACCAGAACTATGTGTTGATAGAAATAAACATGACATTTCTCCAGGAAGTTCATGTAAGCTATGATATTCAGCTGAGATTTCCTTTCAAAGGCCAAAAAGAAGGGAAGACTCCACAGCTTCATGTTTAGTTGCACTTAAAATAATAGATTTGCCAATTACAAATATTTTACTTAAATCTTATTAAAACATTTTATCCTGTGTATTTAAAAATATAAAAAGATAATTTTTCCCCTCGACAACCATTTTCTTTTTGATGAGTGTTTATTCAAATAACACTAAATCCAGATGTCAAGGCTATACTTTGCAGAGCAGCACTGATTGATGCCAAGAGGTATGAATTCATACACAATTCATTCCCAGCAATGTTGCTCAGGCTAAATTCTGATTATAACTGAATAAACCTACTAAGCAAAGACTAAGAAAATTGTCCATATTCCTTTTCCTTATCGCCATAATCCTAGATGCAGAGCCTGGACTATGGCATTTAAAATACTGGAAACCCCATTTTCAGTAGCAACAGGAACTCTGATGTTTCAGAAGACCTTACACAACTTCCCCATGGGACAGAAACTCGCCTATATGGTGCTATAGACAGCTGCCTAATTAACCTTAAAAATTATCAATTATATCAATGATTTTAATAAGTTACAATTATGTCAATAATTGCACTAAGTTGTTACCCAGTTTTAGCCAAGATTCTAAAATAAGATGCCGTATCTCAGGTACACAAGTCATTGCTCAGTTTTCAAGTTTAGTCAGCCTGAGTGTGTTAAATGCATGCAAAGAGCATGTCTTTGTTTTCTGCACTGATATATATAGGGAGATGTGATTTATTGAGTCTCCATTTGAAATTACTCACTTTAAAGAACAATTTTAAGGACTTATCTGATTCTCCAGCATTTGGACTTTTTCTTTCTAAGGAAAGCAGTACACTGAAGGACTATAAAAAAAATCGGTGAAATTGCAGTGATTTATTTTCCTGTATCTTTAGGACACATCTGGCTAGAAATCCTCATATTTAATCTTCATGAAAACCCCTGCACATTTAGCCAGCACAATGCCAGTGAATTACATGGAGGTGTAAGTAGATGTAAGCAATTCTAGCTCTCTGCACAGCAGTTCATCAACTACTGGAAACGCATCCAGCTAAATAATATACATTTTATTTGTACTAATAAATCTGGCACTAGCAAATATGCAGCATTAATTTACCTGTATGGATTGTGACATGTCCTTTAATTACATGAATTCTGCATAGTTCAGAGCAAAAGGAGGAAATTCAGAGTGCACAAGCAACTATGTCTGGCATTTCCTAACTTTCACATTCTTGTCTTTGCAAACTCACTGCAAATGTTTTCCATGTGCTTTTAAGTATGTAATTCTATGCAATTTGTGTTTGTGTTGTATCAGAAAATCCTGCTGGAAAACTGCTGCTAATGCATATCTCAGCAAAAGGCCTGAGCAAATGAAAGAAATATTTTGAATATATTTAGATATGAATACAAACAAACATAACATGGTGGAGTCACCATCCTTGGAGGTGTTTAAGGAAAGACTGGGCATGGAACTTAGTGCCGTGATGGTCTTTGGTCATAGGTTGGACTCAATGGTCTCAGAGGTCTTTTCCAACCTAATTAATTCTGTGATTCTGTGATAATTTATTGGTTTCTGATGTGGTTTGATAAACAACCAGACTGTCAGTGATCTGAAAATCTTTAGAAAAAGTCTAATGGATCTTTCATCCTCTCCTACTTTATAGCTCCTACTGCTAGGAGGATTTCCCTCCAATCTAGCACAAGCTGCCCTCTCACCCTATTTTTTGGTAGTTCAGTGTCTCTATGCCTCGAGTTATAATATGCAGCTTTTTTTTGTGATGCTGTAACTTGTGGATTACATTTACTGACTTTCATTTAGCTCTAGGCACTAATCTGCTCTGGAGTCTTTTCTGATATGCATATCATTGCTTTTTCAGTTCAGGAGATTTGTGGGGAAAAATAAATATTGCCCATTCACAAGACGCCACATTTTGTATCTGTTTTGTATCTCTATGCAGGTTTACTAGCTTCAGATTAATTTTAAAAGATGCATTTTTCAGTGTCATTGTAGCACATTGTAAAGAATAAGAAATTAAACACAATACTCATCTTCTTTGTCACAGGGTTGGAAAAGCTGGCCCAGAAAGGAAAATCTTTGTCTTCTCTTGCAGTAATAACAGGAATTTCATTATTTTTGATCCTAGCTATGGCCTTTTTATTCCTATGGAAAAGATATCAGCCACATAAAGGTATGTAAAAGTTAAGCACAGTCCAGCTCTTCTTTTGGACCATTGGAGCAAAAAGAATAATTTTTCTTTTTTTCTTCTTTTCAGTCATACAACAGAAGCTACAGAGCAGGTACAAAAATAATTCATTCTTAGGTCTACAAGGCCTTACCATCCAGAGAATTGCATTTTATCATATTAATTTTCTTTCCTTGGCATATGACGTCAAACTGAGAAACATGTTTATGTTTTCTAGGGCAGAGGCTGATTACAGAAAGGCACAGGCATTTTCAGGTAATGGTAATGAAATAAGTGTGAGCATAAGGTCAAAATCCATTCCTGAAAAAGAAAAATAGCATCCCCACATAGACAAAAAAAAAAAATAGAAGGAAAGGAAGAAAAGTGTGTTTTTATGTTGGGTTGCACACCTCTATAATAGCTTAATTAAGATAAGACCCAAATGAGAAGTCAGCATGGGTTTAGCTCATGCCTGGAGCTCATAGCAGTATGTACTGTTGTCTTGAATTCTACCTGTTAATCCCAGTATTCTGGGATTGGAATACCTGTATTCCACTGTTGTGACCAATATGACTTAAACCAGTGTTATTCTGGGATAGCAGTAAGAGGTGATAATCCATGGGAGGATTACAACTGAAAATGTTCATGGCATCAACTGTTATCAAAATCGTGATTTAATGCCATTGCAGTATGCATATGTAACCTTCTACCATATTCTGTAGTATCTTTCTCTGTGTCATCAGGACCCAGAGTGTTTTTTTCACTGCCTCTTTTCCCTCTGCAATCCTTCCCACATGATCCTAGGCAGGAGATGCTAGAGACCAGCCATCCTTTGGAAGGATGTCACTTTTATTCCCATTCCTTTCTACCAAAGCATCAGAGCAGAGCATAAACTGCTACATGCACAAGGATAGGGAAGTATATGAAGCTTAGGAAGGTAAGAAATTCACTTGAGCACAGAGGGCCCATCACCCTGGCAAGTCATATCAAAGGCTAGAATCTCAACATTGTTGTTAGTGCTGCAACCTTTGCTGTGGAGCGATGCCCAAGAGACAACCGAGAGCCCCGGATCTCCTGGACAGTGGGAGGGTAGAGAAAGAGACTAACTACACCTAAATACAAGATGTATCTGAAGTCCCAAATAATAATGTGGCACCTATTACTGCCATGTTCCCTTTTATTATTCTCAGCATTATAAAACATTCAAGTGGTACCACCTCACTACACTGTAGATGTGCTGAGTTTATGAATTCAGCTTCTTTTCTACGGGAAATGAAAGTAAATTGGTCATTCTAGCCTTCCAGAACAGAGAGTATGAATGTCTCTATCAAAATTGTTGCTGAGGTTAGGAAGAGGCTCCTCACTTGGTCCAAGGTGTAGGAAATCACCAAGCACTGTGCACACCAGCTCTGCAGCTGTCCTGCCTTGCTCCACACCAGTTTAGGAGCTTGGCAGGGAAGTGGTTTAAAGCAGATCACATAACCAGTATTCAGGTGTTTTAAAAATTAGGGAAAAATACATTGCCAGTCATTATTTTCCAGGTTCATATTACATCTCTTTTTTTAATAATTGTTCTAACTTTAGGACATGAAAGTGCTTCGGATGATTTTGGGATATATGAGTTCATCACTTTTCCAGATCTTACCAGTGGTTCTAGGGTATGTGATTTTACAACATAAACAGACAGTTTCTCTTCTATTTCTCTACGTATACTAAATATCTGTACTAGAATCCTTCTGTAGGTTTGGTTCTGTTGCTTTTTACGGATGTCTGTATGACACCATATTAATGGCTCTTGTTTACCCAGTACTTGCTCTTTCTTTCCTGTGTTACTAGTTCAGTACTTTGTAATTGACATAGTGCACTAAGGAATAACCAAGCTCTAAAGACAGCAATCTCCATTCAATTACCCTATATTAAAACAATATTAAAAGAACATTAGTATTGTTGGTAGTTGGGTAGCACTGAACCACTTGTGTCACACAGGCAGAGTACTATTGTGATGCCATTTTCCCCCTTGACCCTAATATTTCTGCTCATGCAACATTCAACCCTGGCAGTGCAGAAAAGGCTCAGGGGGGTATTTAAAGTTTAAATGTAAGCTAAGTCTCGGGTATATTTCACAAAAATTGTTTTGTTGGCTTCATGTATTTTGGGACAGGACTTAAGCAAAGGAATTTTGCTAGCAGAGAAAAAATCCTGCAACATTTGCCGCTTCCTTGCATTGTGTCTTTGCTGACATTACTGTATAGCAGTTGGAGATCATGCTGATGTGGTGTAAAAGTACAAAGAAAAAAATCAGAAACAGGGCCACAAAATTTAGGGACAACAGTAAAACTGGGAGGAAGTAGAAGAAAGACTTTCCCTTTGCTAGGGAAAATTACCAGCAATGTAATCTTGTACCTTTGGAGAGCATCAATATGGTCACGTAAGGGAGAGCTCTTAAAGCACGGTCACAGGGTCACATTGTCACACCTAATTTGTTTTTATGATTAGTACTCATAATACATGATGTCAAAAAACAGTTATAGATTAATTAATTATCTTCTCTGATGGAGTTAATGTTTGAAATATAAATTTATAGGGCTAAAGTGCTACCGCAAATATTAGTGGAGAGGACAGACTTTTACAGCAGCAGAGATAAAAGACTTTTAGAAAACAGAGGAGCTGAACTGTATCTGTTACAGTTTGTGCCAGGAAGAGGCTTATTAAGTTTAGAGATCAGGCCCTAAATCATTACAGCCTTAAGCACACTGTGATATTATACTGAAGAGGGTATATTTAGATTAAATAAATTCTTTACTGTGAGGATGGTGAGGCACTGGAACAAGTTGCTTCAGTTGCAGATGTCCCAGTCCTGGAAGTGTTCAGCATCGATTGGACTTCGAGCAACCTGGTCTAGTGAAACATGTCCCTGCCCATGGCAGGGGGGTTGGAACTGGATGATCTTTAAGGTCTTCCAACTCAAACCTTCTATGATTCTATATCCCTTAAGCTGATCATATCACAATATCACATTCTTGCAGGATCAGGGCCTTAGTAGGTCAGGAGGGAGAGAGCAGCGAAAAGAACGACAGGATGGATGTACAAGCAATGAAATCTACTATAATTTCCAGTAAAATTTCAGGGAACAGGAGAAACTCCACTGGTTTATGTTCAGCTACTCAAATTTATAGCATTACAGATTAAGTCCACTGATTCATTGTAGTCAGCAGAGAAAGGGGAAAATAAGTAAGTGGTGATAATGAATAACTAGAGGTTGGGTATAGGCAGAAAGACTGGTAATTCCTTATGGATGCGGAGTCTAGGTAAATCTGTTGTCTTGACATAAGAGGAAATTAATATACTTAACATATTGAACAATCAGTATTATTTATTTATGGAAATTCCTTGCATTTCTCTCTCTTTGACAGGCCAGTAGGAGTTTTATGCTGAATGCATGCCCTGAATATTTACTGCTTTTTTACTGTCTGTTCTCCTGCTTTTCTCTTTATTAAATGTTTCTTTCTTGACTTGTGGTACGTTAATATAAAGTATTTGCTGCCAATTAAATGCAGCTTTTATTTTACGTAAATAATATAAATGCAAAAGCTGCCTTCAAAATCTTTCAAGGGGCCAAATGAATTTAAAACTATTACTTGCCTTACTATTAATGTGATGAGAACTTACCCAAAATGAAATGTAAACTAGCAGAGATTACCTGTGCAATCCACAAGCAAAACTTTGATGAAAAGTTAAAAAAAATGACAAGTTACGTTATCAGTTTGATTTCTGTTGAACCTTTTCCTATTTGTACTTACAGCAGGAATACACTTTGCTCCTTTCAGGTTTCGAGTCAATCTGTTCCTGGCTCTGACTTTGTCGCAGGCCAGGATATGCTGAGTACGGTTTATGAAGTTATTCAGCACATTCCTGAACAGCCGCAACAAGACCACCAACAGTAAGTTACAGACTGTGTTCCCTCACATGGCAGCTCAAACACAAATACCTTTGCATCCAGAACAATTGATATTTTGGTAGCTGTTTTTTGATTCCACTGGGAGGGTTATGGAAGGAAAACAGGTATAAGATACCTTAATTCCTCCACCATTTCCTATCCAATCCCCCACTTTTCCTCAAAACTCCAGTCTGTTGTTTCATTATGCCAATTTTGTTAAAGTGTGAAAAACAAAAGGTAAGATCTTCAAACACAGCTTCAAATGAAAATTCCCACTTAATTTAATAGGGCACTGAAACATCAGCACTTCCTACTGAACAGGTTAAATATTCAATCAAAGCAGTTTAATTGGCAGCATGGCTTCCAGACCTGTCAGCCATGTGCCAAGTAGAGTTAGGGTGGGTTTTTTCGCAATGTTGAAACTGGTCAGCTGAATAATAATCAGTGGTTGTTAAAATAGTCACTGAAATATTAACAGACTAGTACTTGAGTAAGCAGTGTCTCTATAGCAAAAGAATTCTTGTTCTGTGGTACCCTGGCTGAGAACTCCACAGAAACACTTTTGTTGAGTTAAATACCAGGAAGGCCCCAGCACGTTGTGCTTATGTCTCATAGACCTGGTTTTGTTCAAATCACCTACTGTGTATCACTTCTTGGCATAAGAAGGGTGAATACACTAAATTTTCTGTAATTGTGGTATAGCTGCCATAAATCTGTTGTGATTATTGAAAGTCTTTCTTACAAATTAAGAACAGCACACAAGACTTTATTTGGTAACAAGCCTATTATATCACATTTTCCATGATTTTTTTAATGTGTTTTGTTTCTTTTATAATTGAAAAGAAAAATACACAGTCTTAACAATATGCTAATCAGTTGGCTGAGTAATCACAATGTTTATGTGACTGCATTAGCATGCAGTACTTACACTACAAAAAATTTTGTGCAGGTTATATCTTCAGCTGTGTGTCCAAGTTATGTACGTAAACATGCAGCCATGCTTGTCAAAACAAGCTGATCAGTGAGAAAGCAACACTGAATTGCTAATGATGTTTTTGTTCTGCTTGGAATTTCTCACTTTGAACCCTAAGATTTTTATAGCCAGATGTAAAAAATACCATTCATAAAGTACGTGTTTTCTTACTCTTCCTCTCTCACGCCTTCCTTCTCAACTTTCTCACTGATACATGACCCCTCTGAAAAAGGGAATAAATGCAACAAAAAGGTAACTTGAACTTTGTGATAATTCAGAGTTCAACTTAAACTTTGCAAAACATATTCTGTAGTTGTAAAGGACTCATTTGCATAAACCAATTTTGCTGCTCTTTTCATATTTCATATTTTGAAATGGAAACGTAGGAAAAAATTTTCACTAATGGCACAAAATCTGCTAAGCATGATACTGGGTAAACTACTCAGATTAGAAGGACCACATTCATGAATTTTCCAGTTCCTGACCTGCTGAGAAGGAACACTCTGAGTGGTAAATAAGTAAGGACAACTAAGTCAATACTGATGCTTACAGCAGGATGCTTCAGCTTTCAGTATAAGGGAGAAACAAAACACCACAGAACAGAGCATGAAGCTGGAAAAGTAATTGCAAGCTCCTGTAGTGCAAAGTAATGATGACTTATGGATGAATCCCACAGACTTGGTATGCAGTCATCTGCACAATAATCAGCAATATTCATGGGAAAAATGATACAAAACTTGCCTGCACTCTGCTTATGACAGGAATCTCTCCTTGTACAAAGCAAGAGAACAGATATTATGGGAGCCAAACAGATTTGTTGGTTAAGTGGTCACTTCACTCTTATTCCCAGTGCTTCTGACTGGAACTGCTGTGATTTCACTGATTTATTAAAATAAGTATGTAAAGAAATATCAGTCAAAAGCAATGTTTAATTCTCAGATTTACAGTTTGAGAATCTTTCAAATCCTCTCTTTGAATGTAACTCCACCAGAATTAGCTGGTGTTCTCTCTCTTGCTCTTAGAAATCCCAGTGACAGTACCAGCAAATTTGCAGACTAGTCAATGCCTAACACCTGGGAATAGATTTTTCCACTTTTCGTCATGCTTTTTTCAGCCTTTTTACCCTTTTATTCACACAAGCACTTATGCCTTTGACACTAAATAATTACAAAATTTTTAATGCGCACTGGCTCTTGAAAGGTAGAAATACTACTGGAAAATAATTAAATTCTTTAACTCTCTTGGGTTTGGACTGACAGACTTATAACTTAATTGCAGTCAAAACATGAGGTGAGATGATAGCTGGCTTTGCACTTTTACATTCATGTGCTTCCATTAGTTGCTTTCCACAACAGTCCTTTGCAGATTCACCTCCTCTGCTCCTCCAAAGAATCAAAGGGAAAACACGAAATCAGATTTTGAGGAAACTGTTCTGCTCCATCTCTGGGCCCCACAGCCACAGGGAATTACAGGATAGTCACATACTCAAGTATTTCATTAAACAGATTCTTTTAAGCCATTTTGGTTTGATTCTTTTCTCATCCTTGGACATTTTTTATAACTAAATATAAATCCTGTGACAAACTGAACAACAAGTTCTTCCTCATATGAAAGAAATACAAAAATGGCTGCCAAAGCTAATGAGCAAGAGGTTTAGCCAGCTTTTACAGATAAGCACTGACAGCTCATAACTGTTCTGCTTACAAAAACTGTTTGTAACTTAAGTTTCATTTTCACTCCAAATAAGATAATTTTACATCATCTTCCTCTCCTCTGATCCATACTGTTTCTCTCATATCAAACATTAACCATTTCACAAATTTCTGCTCTGCCAGCTGTTAAAGAGCAGTAAGGATGCAAAGCCTTGCCAGGCATTTCAGCACAGGGTTGTACTGTGGATTGCACTGGCTCAGTCCATGGTTACTACCACCACCCTTTACAGGTACATCATTGTTGTACAATATGAGCAGCTTGAAATATCTGTACTGAAAGAGCAGCAATGCAGGATGCCATATTAGGCATTATGTTACTTATAGCTCAAACCTGTGTTGTCTTTTAAAAACTAGACATACTATGCATGCTAAAAATTCAGTCAAAAATCAGTATGTTGCAAATATGTCCCCAGAGATCTTATTCAGGCTGAAGAATTGTATTGTGTTTAGAACTGCTGGTTTGTTTACATGTTTGCAACTGTTCTTTTAAAGAAAAGAAAAACAGCATTGTGGACAATTGTCATATGTATCTATATGTATGTTCTTTCCTAGATGTATATGAAGAAATGGGAACAGGAAATCAAAGCATCTGAAAATACCAAAGTTTGAAAGGAAATGCCAACAACTCCAAGAGTAGCAAAGGCTCATGCCACCTTTTCTTGAAACAGCAATTTCTCTTCAGACTGACAATCCCTTTCCTTGGGGTGCTCCAAATTGCCCATTTCTTAATTATTTTTTCTTTTTTTAAAGTAATAATTCCTTGAAAAATATGGATATTTTTAATTCTCTCTTTTTTCCTTATCAGTGAATAGAAAACACAAAGGGATAGCTTAAAAAATGCACTATAAAACATACATCTTTTTTTAAAAACAACCGGCAGAGGTACAAGAAGGAATCAAGCCCAAGATGCCATCCATGCTTGTTTTATTAAAAAAATAGCAAAAAATAGCATACAGGAGGTTTTTTTATTTGGGTTGACTTTCACAAGAGAAGACCTCCATGCTGGCATGAAAAGTCATAAATGCAGTATGTCAGACTGCAAAATACATTTGGGGTTTATAATAAAGTCATTCTTTTAACTCATTTAATGTGACATAATTTACAAGCATAGAAACTGATCTGTCAGGCAGTTACAGTTTAAAAATGTACACATGTATATTATTCAGAATAATGCGTTCTCATTAAATTCTGTTTCCTTTGCATTTGAACTGGTTTTGTATTTGCTGCTGAAGACCCTGTTTCTCATTGACTAGGAGAGCAAATAATATTCAAGTTACTTCCAAAAGCTGCAGAAAGTTCAGGCTATTTGTACGTTAAAATAATTCTCCAGTGCAAATGAAACCGATCTTACTCTGTTTAAACAGTGTGCTACAAGTCCCTTTGCAAATAGAGGAATACTCTTCCAGAACCTTCTGTTACCTGACTTCTGAATCCTTCAGGAAAATTCACTATTATTTCCACAGG
>QWTY01023834.1:0-14725 GCA_008033365.1 Pseudorectes ferrugineus
GCTCCAGGCTGGGGACAAGGTGGGCATCAGGTACAGGGTGGACTCGATGGTATTGGAGGACTTTTCCAAATTCAGGGATTCTGGGATTCTCTGAAATACCAGTTTGAAACTTCATATGAGCAGGATGATTGAAAAAGAAAAAAAGAAAGTCTCAGAAACATTTCCACATGGATATTCCACAGTTAAATACAGGTTTCACAGCAGACCTGAAAGCTTCCAAGGGCTGGGACTCATGAGGTGCCATGGGCTGGGTGGAGGATCCCAGGATTTCCACATGCTGATTGGTGCTCGGACTGTCAGACTCTGCAGTGAACCTTATTCCATGGATGGCAGGGAACGAGGTTCACATGGGAGGTGATTTCAGAATTTTCTTTGTAGCAAAAAATGAGAAGTCCTTGGTAGCCTGGGCTTGAGTGTGAGCTCTTGGAGCTCTCAGGCTTTCAGCAGAAGAGCCATGAATATAGATGTAGATAAAACCTATGTCTCTCAAGCCAAAAATAGGTTAAAAATCACATCCTAGGTATAGTGCTGAGACACTCCCCTAATGATGGGCTGTAAAGGGAGCTCAGACCTCATCCCACGGATCCCTCAGCAGTGAAGGTGTTCAGAGTGAAATGAGCTCCATGTCTGAGTAGGGGTCAGCTGAAGGCTAAGGCTGAGATGGATTCATAAAGTTCTGCTGCTTCCTCACTGTATAGGTTGGCTTTGATGATCTGTCCCTAGAATCTGTTTATCAAAAATAACTTTACAGTTAATGTTTAAAGCCTTACCAAGACCCTTTTTCTTCTGCGTGTCTCAGTCCTTGCCCTGCAGTCAGGGATTATTCTGGGCAGACAATGTCAAGTCAAGTATTAGCTGAGAGCAAAAATTCAGAGGATTAAGGTGTGTTTGTCTGTGACCCAAATGAAAAGGCATTTTGTTAGAAACTTGTGTACAAATGTGTATAAAAAGTGTCTCCTTTCATCTGGTTTGGTGGTGGCACATAAGCCATGGCACTGCTGCCATCTCAGCCCTTCCCAGCTACCAGCAGAGGTGGGATGCTGCATCTTGGTGGTGTTTGTCTGCTCTTAGATTCTGACATCTTCAGTTGTGTCTGCCCTTTGTGGGCTGTGTTCTCCCTTCTCCTCTCTGTGTCGCTTTGGGGAGGGCCATGAAAGGTGTTGCTGCTGCCTCTCATTGGGTCATTAGGTGAGGCACAAATGGGAGCTTGGATCTGAGAGCTTCCAGGAGCCCACTGTGCTTCGGGGGTGCTTCAGTCAAGCTGGGCTGGTTGGCACTGTGCTCCAGGAGATTCCCAGCACAGAGATCCCTGGCACGGTGTCCAGCTTTCTCCATGTCAAGTGGTGCAGCTCAGAGATCAGGAGTTCCCTGTGGAGCATCGCTCTCCTGGGTGGTACTGCCAGGAAAGTCCCTTCTCCCTCGTTGTGCACTGTTGTCCTGGATGTCCCTGAGCTCTCTGGCATCTCTTCTGCTTTCAGGTGGAACCAGGTGTGCAACCACTTGGACCTGCCTCTGAAGGACATGAAAATTTCCCTCCCAAAAATGCAGTGACAAACCAGGAGAGCAGCAAACAGATACAGCAGCTGGTGAGTTGTGAACCTGGTTTGGGGGAAGGAGTGCTCTACTTTTTTATTTTTGTTGGGGGGTTCACACGTGCAGTCCAGGTAGAGATTTTGGGGACTGAAGTCTTTTTATGTTCAGCTGCTCCACAAAAGCGGGAAGCTCAGGGAATCGGTAGGAAAACACAGGCCATCTGCACGCAGCATGTTGCTGGGTGGCAGCTCCAGCTGCTGGGCTGGCAGGGGAGTGTGTCACACTCAGATGAGAGGGGAACATGCCAGTAGGTTCTGTGCTGTGTTTGGTTTAGGCGTATTTGAACTGGGGACAGAAGTGGATGAGGAATGTGTCCCTTGTGAATTATTCCAGCAAATTAAGACAGTCCACAGGGAGGGTTAGCAGCTCCTGTCTGTCTGAGGGGTAGTGAGTAGCTGCAGATAAAGAGGATGTCTGTGCTCTGTTAGGTGTCACTGGAATAGGAATAGGAGCTAAAATAGCACAGCTGGTGTTCAAAGATGAAAATTTTAAACAGCTCTGTTGTTTTGTCCCCCACACCTTGTCCTCTCTACTGTTCTGTGTAAATAGGAACAGTCCATGCACATGGGAGCAGAACTGTTTCCAGATTGAAGTCTTGGGGAAGAGAGAAATAGTTGTTTTATTTTTTGATTTTCCTAACTTTCAGAAAAATCTCCCTTGGTTTCTACATTGTTTAAGCTTGTCACAAAGAGATTTTCATAAGAAAATAAAAATAACTAATACAGCCCTGGGTCTGAGAGGCTGGGCTTGAATTTCGTATGCATTGTAAGAGTGTGGGCTTGCTGATCTACTTCTGCTTGTTTTGTGCAGGAAGTTGAACTCAAGAAAAAGCGCAAAAAATGTGAAAACCTTGAGCATGAAGTGAGGAAAAAGCATAAAAGATGCAAAGAACTAGTAAGTCTTGTTGCCTACTGTTATGAGCATAATGGGAGAGGAGGAGCTAAGTTGTGTGCCTCTCTTGGATTCTCTTCAGTTCATCTTAATGAGGAATCAGCAGTGTTTCTGTTTATTTGAACAGTGTCACAAATTTGGGGCTCCAGCCCTTAAGGCTGGGATTGTTTATTTAGTCTTTCAGCTATCTGTGGGCTGAATACAGCTACATAAATCACTGGATCAAATTCCATGGCCTTTTGCTAATTTGGGGAGATGCTTAACCATTTTCACAGGCACTCTAGACAGGTATTGAGATGGTAATACCACCATCCCACTGTCATTTTCTTGTGCTTCTTACTTGTTGACTGAAATCCCGTTTAATTCCAGGGAGGTTTTGCAGGTGATAGCAGAGCGTCTGGATGTCTCCCTTCTGTTTCTGCTTTGCTTTGCTTAAGAGATCACAGACTGGTTTGGGTTGGAAGGGACCTTAAAGGTCATCCAGGTCCAACCGCATTGTCTGGCCCAGGGTTCTGGGTTCTGTTTGAGCAGTGCTGCTCACTGTTGCCTCCCACCCCTCAAGCAGCATCCCACCAGCATCCTGCACCATCAGGAAACAGGAGCAGTGGAGCTGCTCTGCAGGATAATCTGGGGGAGTTAGATGGAGGGCCTTGGTGTAATTCCTGCTCTTTCTGGACAGGAGATCCAGCTGCAGGAGGTGCAAAGTGAAAATGCACGACTGGCTGAAGAGAACTTGCAGCTGAATGAGAAGGCTGGGTGGGCAGGACAGGTAAAAGCAGTGTCTTTGTCAGGTTGGCAGCACTGGCTTCTGCAAAACTACTGAAAAGAATATGCTGTTCTCAAGTTTCCAGCTCAGTAATGGTCATGTGCTGATCTGGGCTTCTGTTCCCAGCTTCTTCTCTAGACAAATGTAATGCACAAGAGTTAGAAAGTCATTTGTCAGTCCCATGTGTCAATTTGCCACCATGCATAAGGCTTCCTATGTATTTAATAACTGCTGTAAGTCGTCAAGCCATAGTGCACCCTGGAACCAAAAATCCTTGTGGTAAGTGGAGAAGGCAAAGATGATTTCAGCAGGCTACTGAATTTTCTGTCCTGTTCTCTGTGTTTAATCCTACCATGTAGGATTAAAAATGCTTACAGACCTTCGTGCTTGTTTTTTTTATCTCTTCCTTATGTAGCCTCTTCCTATCCCAGTCTCTTCCTCCTTGCAAACAGGGAGGGGGATGAATCTAGGGAGTGAAGCAGTGTGCAAATAAAGTGTTACACATTGAGGCCTGATACAAATGCTCATTTATTTGTTTTAAGTGAAAACCAGAGGGAGAGGAGATTCCTGATTTTGGTATCATTTTCAGCAGAAAGCACAGAAATAAACTGGTCTCTGTTATTTTTACAAGGAACACCTATGGCTGCCTGTGCTTACTGAAAATCCTTTCTCTTCAGGTTGAGTCTGAGAATGCTGACCTGAAACTGCAGGTTGTTTTGGTGACTAAGGAACGGGATTCAGTAATTCAGACGAATCAAGGACTCCAAACCAAGCTGGAGAATCTAGAGCAGGTGCTGAAGGTCAGTAGGATCCACACGGCTGGAAGGACTGTCCAAACGCTTACTGCTGCTTTTGGATGGCACTTGTTGTCTCTTTGCCTTTTTTGACCATTCTTTTGTCTTTGTGCTTCCAATGGAAATCCTGCTTCTGCAGGATCCTGGAACATGGCTTTCCAAAGTGGGCAGAGGTGCTTTGGAAAGGCTGCTTCAGGGATTTGGGTGGGAGATAAGGTGGCCATCACTGATTTGAGGGTTTTCTGTGACTGTGTTGCTCTGCCTTGTGATGGGCATTTCTTTCTTTGTGCAATGATGATGTGAAATACAGGCCCTGGTTTGGCTTCGTGGCCATTGGTAGAACACAGGACAGGGTTTCAGTAGTGTCACCCCTCAGCTGTGTGTGCCTTGTCCTGCAGCACATGAGAAATGTGGCTGAGCGGAGGCAGCAGCTGGAAGTGGAGCACAAGGAAGCACTGCTAGTCCTGCAGGAGAAGCAGGAGGAGGTCCGGCGGTTGCAGCAGGTACGTGGGGAGCGACAGGGGGGACATTTCCCTCTCTGAATGGACTCCTGCACCCTGTTTCCTTTGGAGGTGTGCATGGAGGAGGTAGATGCAAGTTTACAGGGTAAGAGTGTCTGAGTCCAGGTGAACTCTGGTACCTGAGCAAAGTGAAGGGCTTTGCTTGTGAATGTCAGTTCTGACCTCTCACTGCTGTGTGTCCAGAGCCCAGAGATGTTTCCAGACTGTACAGTGGTTTAAATTATGAAATTATGGAACCATTAAGGTTGGAAAGCCCTCTAAGATCATTGAGTCCATCCCTTCCCCCAGCACTGCAAGGCCACCACTAACCCATGTCCCCAAGTGCCACATCCACAGGGCTGTTAAACCACCCCAGGGATGGGGACTCCAGCACTGCGCTGGACAGCTGTGCCAGGGACTGTGAAGAAATTTTCCCAGTATTCAACCTGACCCTCCCCTTGCACAACTTGAGGCTGTTTCCCCTTGTCCTGTCCCTTGTTCCCTGCGAGCAGAGCCTGATCCCCGCTCTGGCTGCACCCTCCTGTCAGGGAATTGTGGAGAGCCAGAAGCCCCCTTGAGCCTCCTTTTCTCCAGGCTGAGCCCCCCCAGCTCCCTCAGCTGCTCCTCACCAGACCTGTGCTCCGGTCTACAATGGACTACCAAGGTAGGATGACAGTGGAAGTGAACTCAGGTTGGCTGCTTTCTGGTTTACTCCCTTCCTTATTTTTCTTTAGGCGCAGGCAGAGGCAAGAAGGGAACATGAGGGAGCAGTACAGCTTCTAGAGGTAAGACAGAAAGAAACAAGAGGGATTAGTGGCTCCAGATTTGGTACCTTTTGTTTATAGTATCAGTTTGGATGCCCTGGGTTTTGTTGGTTCTTGTGCAAAATGCTATAGTGTCTTGATTGGATACAACATGTTGCTGCAGTGAAAGTAATATTTGGGTCAAAGTTCAGGGAATTAAATCCTGGTCTGCTCAGTCCTTAGATAAGTTACTTCATTCGGATCATGCCCAAAAACTCTTTTAGGGATGCATTAAATAATCAAACTCAGATCTGCCTGCTCCATTTTCCAGCATCATGTGAAAGGAGAATACTTGTGTCCATGGGATTTAAAATTTGTCTTGTGTATGTGTGCTCTATTTGTTTTATTAGGGAAAAATAGGAAAAATTTATTAGGGAAAAATAGGAAAACCTGAGCATAAGGAGTGGTGAAGCTTGAGGCAGCTCCCTTGTCCCATTTGCTCTGACTGCACAGGGAATGTCCTTTGCCTGGTGGCTGACAGTGTACTGGTGCAGCCTGCCAGATGTGCTGAGCACTGCTTTGGGGTTGATTGGCATCAGCTCAGTGTCTGTCAGGGTGACTTTGGAGAAAACCTTGGATTCCTGGAGCTGCAAAGGCACAGCACCAAACCCTGGAACTTGATGTAGCAATTTAGTGACTGCCAGAGGGTTGGGTTGGGTGTGGGTTGGGTTGGGTGGCAAGAGGAGCATCTTCTGCTCTATCAGAGGTTTTCTGAGCCCTGAAACATATGAGCAGAAGATCTTACTGTACACCCAGACAGTGAGAGCTCTTGGGGCCATGCTCCTGTCTCCAGTGGTGACAAGCAGTCAGGGATGTCAGAGTGAACTCCCTGCGCCCACTGCTGTGCGGCTCTGTGGCTCTTGGGAGCCAAGGATTGTTGATGTAGATGGGAAGTGTCCTTGATGGAGGAGATTGCTCCATGATTGCACATAGCACCAACTTTGGAGGGGGCCTGGCCAGTGTCTGAGCTGTAGAACCCAAGAGTGCTGGGCTCCTGCTGAACAGGATTGAAATGTTGCAGGCTGGGTGAGTACTGGGGGATGCGACATTATATCTTGTCCCCTTGCCACATCCCTTTGGGGGACCTCTGCTTTTGGCTGCAGAGATGGGATCAGCTGAAGCAGGTGCTGCTCTACATCAGCTGGTGTTTAGCTGGGTTCTGAGCAGTGTTTAGGGCAAGGGAGAGTTGCTGTGGTTCTGTTTCAAGGCCATTGGAGCAACCTGGTCTAGTGAAAGGTGTCTCAGCCCGTGGAACAAGATGAGCTTTAAGGTCCCTTCCAGTCCAAACCTTCTGGGGTTTGATGATTCTATGATGTTTGCCAAACATTTTCTGAACTAACTCAGTAAAGGGTTGGAGAAGCTACTTAGGCTTAAAGCAGACATCTCCCTGTGCAAAGGAAGAAACAGACAGTCCTCCTGTTCTGTGTTTGAGGGGCCGGTCGTGTTCTTCTGCAAGGGCCTTATCAGTTAAATATTCTTGCTTTCATGTTACTGGTACAGAGACAGAATCATGGAATGGTTTGGATTGGAAGGGACCTTGAAGTTCATCCAGTTCCACCTCCTGCTATAGGCAGGGACACCTTCCACTAGACCAGGTTTCTCAGAGCCCCATTCAACCCGACCCTGAATTTTATGAAGTAGAGCAAAGAAAGAGGAATTGTCATTAAAAGCCAGTTTAATGCAGAGCAACAGTCATTTAAATTACTTAACTATAATCATAGTCATTCCAGAACATCAGTGTACGATATAATTAGGGCGTTTGAGATGCCTGTGCTATGTATTGTCATTTTTACATGTGCTTGAATTGCTTTTTGATGTGATATTAATGAAGAATGAGTGTAGTCCATTTTCCTATTTGAAGAGTTCTGTCCCATGATTGTCATAAGTGGAGTCTCCCTCCTTGGAGATGTTCAGAACTGGACAGAGCTCTTGGCAGCCAACCCTGCTCTGAGCTGAGGGCTTGGATCAGGTGATCCCAGTGCTCCGGGTGATCTCCTTCAGCCTCAGGTGTTCTGTAGTTCTGAGATAAGGCAGTGATGGGTGAGGAGAGTATGGAATGGGGTGTGTGCAGGAATGCCATGGAGAGAAGCACTGTCTCAGCTTAGGAAGAAAAGCTTGAGGGTTGTGGTTGTGGGAATGAGGGAGTTCAGTGGTTCCAAAGTACATGAGACAAGATTTCAACTGCCTTTGGCACTGCACAGGTGCAAAAGGAGACAGCCTCCTTCCAGGAATCCAGTTTTGTTGGGAAATGAGGTGACCAGAGCTCAACTTTGCTTGTTTTCCCTGACCTAGGAGCAGGATGGAGGACTGAGCAGGCTGTCGGCTACTTCAGATCCTGTCACAGCCAGGTTCTGAGCTGTGCTTTGATTCCCAGCACTCCATGGTCTCAGACCTGGGGGAAGGTCTGAGCACAAAATGTCCATTCCATTGACTTTTGGGTGGGTGCAATGTGCTGGGAAAAGGGGGCTTGAAATTTAGCAGCCAGTCTAAGCATATTGTCATTTATCTCAAAGCACACTGTGATTTGGATGCCCTCAAAAAGTGCCTGGTTATCTTATTCATGCATTTGGTGTGTGGGATTTCGCTTTTGTTTGGCAAGCATGTGCTTCTGGGAATGAGGTGGGAATCTCAGTATGGAAGAAGGCAGACACTGTAAGTTGGTGAGAAAACAATTTCATTCAGACTGAGGGTTGGGTTATCTTTGGCAGAGTGTTGTAGTGTAACTGCTGATGTGGTTTGATATCTCTTTTTGCTTTTCTTCTTGCTCCCAGAGTACTTTGGATTGCATGCAGGTACTGCTCTAATTCTGTCAAACAGGACATTTTTCCCTCTGTTCTGACTTTGACAGTTGCTTGATATTCTTGTTTTAACTATACTCTGGAAAAGATTGCAAGAGTGTTACTGCCAAGAAATAAATGTAATTAAAGGAGCTCCCACTATGAGTTTGATGGAGCAGCTGCTTTTCTCTTTAAGTGCCTTGCTTTCTTGACCAATTAAAATTAGGAGCTTACTTTTTTTGGCACTTCCAGATTTTTAGAATTGTCCAACTGTGCTCCTTCACCACATTTAAGTGTCTTTTGGGAAGTACTTGCAGTCCATGAGTGAAGTGTTTCCTTCAGACCCTAAAGGCAGTGGTGACACTGTTGCAAATGAGTGTCCTGGAGAAAGAAGATGGGTCCTGCTGGCTTTGTAATTGGGTGGAAGATGGGAAGCACAGATTGTGGATAATAGTTTTCCCAGAAGAGGTAGTAACTAATGAAGTTCCAGCCTGGGAGCTGTGCTAGCTGGCCTGTTCACAGATGGTTTGGAAAGCAGGCTGGTATAGAAGTGGTGGGGTTTGTAGCTGATAGAAAACTGCTTTAAAACCTTCCAATCTGGCAGAGATCTCAGGAGGAGTGGGGAGATGAAATGCAGGTAACACTGACTGTGCACAGGCACATGGAGGGGAGAGAGCAGGGACTAAACATACCCAATGGTGGGCTTTGGAATTCCCTGCTGGTGCAGGAGGTGCAGGGCTGGAGGTAGGGGATTTTTAAAAAAATACCAGCCACAAGTCTGGTCAAAAAAGCAGTAAAGTGTTGGGAACTCTCAGGAAAGGACTTTACTGGGGTATGCCCACATCCTGTAGAAGTGGCACCCACACTGATGTGGAGTTACGGATGTTTCTTTAATTCCTCTGGCATCAGCCCTGCTTTTAGCAAGAGCTTGGACTGCACACTTGTAGAATTCCCTTCTAGCAAAATGGGGATTCTCTGATCTCAAAGGGACATAGCAGAAGATATGGAGAAAGGGAACAAGGGACATCTGAAAGGAGAGCATGAGCTGGAGAAGTGGAACAGACCAGCCAAGAAGGAGTGTCTTAGAGGATGGGGCTGAGCTGGTTGTGGTTGGATGTGGAGAATCAGTTCCTGAATTGGTGATTAAACTGACCCCACCAAGCTCTGCTCCTGCTCTTGCAGCCTCTTCTGGAAATCCAGTCCCAGTTGTGGGAGAGTTCTTTCCCCCCATTTTGGGTTGGGCATAGACACAGAAGTCTTCTCTGTGTCTGGAGCTTGATTCCTGCTGGTTCCCTGAACCTCCTGGCCATGTCCTTGGGCCTCCTCTTCCTTATCCTCCTGCCTCCCAGCACGGCCCTGGAAACCTGCTGCTTCCCAGCTGTCTGCAATCCCCTGCAAGTAGCTGCTAGAAGCACACGTTGTGTATGCTGTGGCAGTAGTACTTAAGGGATGTTTGTATGTTGTTTGGAATAACAGATTTAAAAGACACCTGACTAATTAGGTGTCTTAGAATTAAACTGTGAATTATCCGGGCTGTTGGCTTGGCCGCCAGTGTAAATGGATTTAAACTGTGGTTTATGAATTTGCAGGACAAGGTACTGTTATGATGCTGTTAGACACAATATCCAGATGCATCTGCTGGCTCATGTCTCCAGAGAAGACAGGAAATCCCCCTCTGGTCCTGCAATCATTCTGTACCTGTCTGTTGTTGTAGGCTGTGTCCCAAGGTGGGATCAGGGATGGATGTTGGACTTGAGGAAGCCCTCCTTTGATCCAGTGCAACTGTTCTTACTGTTGAGGGTTTCTTTTCTCTATTAAGATGTAACGTGTAGGGGAGAAGTATTTATGTGAAAAATCCAAACTGTAAGTAAATTCAAACACTCATAATGGCAGAGGAATCCTGTGCGACGTGACTTAGTAAACAAGGAGTTGACTCTGAGAAAGTGGGTAACACAGACACTTCTGGGAGTTCCTCCTGGCATCTGATTTCAGTTCAGAGACAGTTCTTGCCAAACTTGAGAGACTTCTCCAGGCTTTCCTTAGAGCATGAGAGCACCTTTGGACTTGTGGAGGGAACAAGTAATAAACTGAAACACCTAAAACAGATATGTCACGGTGAAATAAAAATGCATGACCCTCCTAAATCCTTAGGGAGCGGCTACAAAGATTTTGTGTTACTCTGAGACCACAGAGAGAGCTTTTTCCGGGTCAGAAATGTTATTTTTAGAGCTGCTTAAAAACCCAGACTTTCTGTCTCATGTAATATTTCAAGGCATCATTTATTTTTTGAGTTGGAAGGAGAAAAAACACTTCAAATCCATTTTGTAGAATGGAAAATTTTGAAGAGTGCAGCACAGTCATCTGTTTCGGTGCATCTTACCTACAGAAAACAGTGAGAGGAGGGAAAGGAACAGTTGCAATCACTTGGGAATTGGTCTGCCTACAACCTGGGGGAATGTGGGGATGTGTAAAGACATCCAGGAATCACCAATATTTTGTAAGGGGAAGTTCTAGAGATGATGAAAAGAGAATATGGGAAAGTACAAAAGGTTCTCTAGCAGGAATGTGTCCTTCCCTCTCCACAGTATTTCCCAAGGCTCCTTGGCACCTCGTCTTGCTGAGGTGTGTCTTTCTTGTCCTCAGCATGCATTTGCCTAGAGTAAATCATCCCTGTAGGACCAGGGGGAAAATGTGTGGGCTTCGCACATCAAAGGAGAGTTTTGCAACATGGGCCCGTGAGCTCTCTGCCATTCCTAGTGCCTGGAGGAGCCAAGGTCTGGAGGGACAATTGGTAGTCCTGCCTGGAATGGTGGGGAGGTCAGGTTATGGTTTTGGGAGCTTGCTGGAGCCTCTGGAGTGATAGACAAGACTGGGAGAGCAATTCCTTTTGGAGACATGATTTTAATGGTCCAAAAACCATGCAAAGCCTTTTGAATCTTTTTAAGGCTTATTTATCTCTGACTTATCTCAGCTGGTCTTGTGCAGGGCTAGGAGAGGATATTGAAGTTCAAACCCAGCATTTTAGGGATAAGTCCTAATGGAGTTTGCAGTCAGCTTCCTGAGAGATGATGAGCCTCAGGTTTTCTAAGATAAGTTGAGGTGTGAAGCTGCCAGTTTCCAATGACTGTTCCTAGGCAGGGCATTTAAAAGCATCCTTTAGCTCCTTGGAGTCTGGGAAAAGATGCAGCAAAGGCAAATCCTGTTTGGAACATCGGTGTTTCAACAGGGGTTGTTTGTTCCTCACCTTGTTCTCTCCTGGCAGGCCCGGGTGAAGGATCTGGAAGACCAGTGTCGCAGTCAAACAGAGCAGTTCAGCCTCCTGTCGCAGGAACTCCAACAATTCCGGCTTCAAACAGGAAAAATTGATCTTCTCACCTCCACTCTGGTGACCTCGGAGCTGCCTCTTGCTCTGTGCAGCTCCGCCCCGCAGCCCCGCTGGGAGAAGGGTAATTGCTGGACGTGCCTGAGAGGGCTTTGACAAATGGGCTGACATTTACATAAATTAAAAGGACTAAAGGAGATAATGCAAATGTTTAGTGTAATTTTGGCATCTCTGTCCCTATTGCAAATACTTTTGGTTCATTTTGTAGAGAGAACTTGGCATTTCTGTGGCCAGGGAGAGCACAGGTGTCCAGTCCGTTGAACGAGGCACGTTTGTGGAGACTTGGGCTGCTCCCTGGGACGCTCGTTGCTGGTCCTGTATCCTGCCTGTGGCTGTAATTAATGCACAGCTGGTTTTATTGCAGAATCGGCTGTTCCTGGGCTGCTCCCCCATCAGAGCACAAAGAAGATTCACAATGAAGGGAGTGATGAGCTGCAGCCGTCGCAGCGGGGGCCAGACACCACCATGGTCTCCCCAGCTGCTCCCACCAGTGCTCAGAAACAATCCAAGAAAGGGGAATCTCAGTCCAGCTCTTCAAAATCAGAATCCATGCAGAACAGCCCAAAATCCTGCCCAACTCCAGAGGTCAGTATGGGAGTCCCCTCTGCCACCTATGATTTCCAGCCAGAAGGGAATAAATGCTTTGCTGAGAGCACCAGTAAAGTTGTATTCATTCCCCAGTAAGGTAACATGCATTCACCAGTAAGATTGCATTCATTCCCTTCTGGCTGCCGGAAGAAAATGGGAAAGACAAGAGAAAAGCTATAGGAAATTGAAATTGCCTTGGATGCCATGTCTGTAATGCTCATTTGAATATATTGCTGTGCTCCACGAAGGAAACAACTGCTTAGACAGTGCCTGGGAGCTTGGAGAAGGAGTGGGATGGGAAATGTAACATGGCTTTTGCTAGGCTTCCTTGTGGCATCTCAGCTGCCACTAAAACACATAAAGGCTGCAAACGGGAATTTTTAGCATGGAGAGAAACTGTGTCCAGACTATTTTTGGCCTTGAGCTGTGGATGAGAAGCTCAAACTTCTTGTCTGGTGTTTTTAGTTACTAAGATTTTACTTGGTGAAAGAAACCATGAGAAGATCCCAAGTTTGTGCTAAGAGGGATGGAACTAACAGGCTTTGCATGTTTGTGTCACCAAGACCTCCTCGATGGTTGTTGCTTCTCCTCCCCAGGAGCCTTTTCGTGGTGATGTGGGGTTCACTTGAGCTGGGGCTGATGCTCTCTCCTGTGCATCACTTGAGGGGACAGTTTAGGGCAGAGCAGTGCTGTGAGCAGGGCTGGGTGTGGTGGCCTGAGGGGCACCTTTTGCCCTTTTGGGGTTTCCTGAGCACTAAAGCCACTGAAGCACTGCGGTGCCCACGTCAGGACACCCACAACAAAGGGCTGCTGCAGGGCCAGGCAGAGCCTCCCGCTATGTAAGAGCTCAGGGAAGTGCCACGTTCAGAGACAAAGTGAAGGTCACACCTGGGGAGGAACAGGTATGGAGCTGTTAGCAAGTCTGTAGCAGGAAAAATGCCTACTTTTTAGTTCAAGAGAAAGCTTGGAAGCCACCATGCCTCCCTGGAGAGATAGATGCCTGCAGAGATCAGTGTGGGATCCTTGGAAAGGAGCCAGTGTCTGGAGTGTTTGGCTTCCACAGCACATAGTTGTGGGAACTTTCCAAGCTAAGCCCCTCCCTTTGGGTGTTACAGGTGTTTGTTCTCAAGGACACGGGGCAGGATTGCATTTCAAGGAGTACAGTAGTTTGAAAAGATGCTCTGAACTCTTTCCGAGATTAACTCTGGCACTTCATGTATTAGAGAAAATACTTTGTGTTCTGATGCCTGCAATGGGTCTTCATCAAAAATGCATTTGCCTTGAGGTGTGCTTTAAAAAGGCAGCTTGAACTGGTTCATTGGCACAATTTCAGACAAACCTCAGGGAGTGCATTGCCTCAAAAGGGGTTGCGTTATACAACCCATTGCCACTGGATGTAAAATCCCCAAATTTCACTGGGATCAAAAAAGCTGAGAGAAATTTCTCAAAGGTGCTTCGCCAGTAGGCACTAAATGCCTTGAGGGTGCAGCCTCCAGCTTAGGAAGTGCAGAAGGAGCTGCTGGCTAGAAAGGGAGAGGCTGTAACAGGAAGGGGGGCTTCCTGCCCTGACTCCTGTACTTTTTCATTCAGCATGTGCTGTTAGCAGAGCCAGCTAAAACCAAAAGTTCCAACCAAAGCTCTGTCTAAAGTACACAGACATCATACAGAAAATTTACAGGTGTTGGAGAGGACAGAAGCAGTTAAAGACCTCAACATCCAACAGAGCTCCTTCGTTCAGGTTGACATCTGTATTGCACACAGGCACAGCTACCATTTAGAGGTAGCAAGAAATCAGCATACTGAATTATGGATGTGTGGGGTGGAAGAGGTCTCCAGAGCCTCTAGTCCAATCTCCTGCTCCAGTGGGACTGTCACCAGCTCTAGATCAGTGTGGCCATGGCTTTGCTGACCTGAGGCTACAGGTCCTTCAAGAATGGAGATCCCCCAGCTCTGGGAACTGTTCCCAAGGCTGCATCACCCACCTGGGCAAGGAGTTTTTCCTAATGTCTGACTGGAAGCCCTGAAGCTCCAGCTTGGGGCTGTTGCCTCTTACTACTATTATTACCTCACCTAAAAAGTCATTCTTACAGATGGTCCTTAGCCCAGGAGCCAGACTGACATCAGCAACGAGTTTAGAGGATGTGTTCACCATGTACAAACACTTGTGAGTGTTCCTTTACTCAGATCCTTATCTTTAACATTTTTAGGTGGACACTGCAAGTGAAATGGAAGAACTGGATGTTGACAGCATCTCCCTCATGCCAGAGCCAGGCAGCCAAGGCCCTGCAAAGCTCCAGGTGTTCTTAGCTCGATACAGGTACTGAGTGCTCACTGGTTGTGCTCTGTGAAGTTACACAGCTTATCCACTTCACACTCTTCTCTGGATTCACCACTGTTAGGAGTGGATAATAATAGTAGGTTAGACCTTTAATCTTACTTCTCCATGGGATTTTCATGCTGGGAGAGCTGGGGGTGTCTAGCCTGAAGAAGAGAAGGCTCTGGGGAGACCTTAGAGCTCCTTCCAGTGCCTAAAGGGCTCCAGGAGAGCTGGAGAGGGACTTGGGACAAGGGATGAAGTGACAGGACAAGGGGGAATGGCTTCCCACTGCCACAGGGCAGGGATGGATGGGA
>QWTY01023835.1:0-14131 GCA_008033365.1 Pseudorectes ferrugineus
TTGTTTAATTACTGGGTGATAACGCAAGGAATAACGTCAGTTAACATGTAATCTCAGTTAGAGCTGCCTGGGGACACACATCTACTGAAAAAATCATCTGGATCATGGAATTTAGCAGGATGGTTACCCTCGGCCAGTGTCACCCACAGCACTCCTCCATCGGGATGCTTTGGTCAAAACCCTTTCTCTAGAAAAAACAGGCTATTAATGCATAATGGCATATACGCTGATTTTCATTTCCCCCTAAATATTTTATTTACCTTTACTTTTCTGCTCTGTTTCCACCTGACCTTGTCAAATCCAGTAATTTGCTCTAATTTGAGGGCTTATGGTTTCCTCTCAAAGCTGATCTGTTTATCGTTTCTTTTGTAAAAATCAAGTCATGTATTAGACAAAATAGAACAGCATTCTTACTGCATTTTCTCTTATTCACAAAGAATGTGTCATTCACTTTTTTAATTGTTTCTCTTCTCTTAGATTGCTCAGGGGAGGCTAAACCTGACATTTAGATGCTGGCACAGTTCAGATCTCTTTCATGTAGCTGCCTTGTGACTCAAAAAATCTATCCCTATTGCATTCAAGAAAGAAATCTTAGGCTACAAATTTGATTCATAGGCAGAGATCTCAAAACATCAGTAGGTTGCTCCCGTTTCCAGTTCTAAACAAAGCAAGCTTCTCAGAAAGCAGTGTCACACCTTCATGGCCAGCCTGAGGGCTGAGCAATGGAAGAGCCATGTCTGCACCTGCAGTGATACCCAGGTGCTCCCCAAGGAGTGTCCTCAGGTCCCACTTCTGAAACCTCAAATGGCCTTGGCTGCTTTATGATGGGAAAAATGAGATATGAAGCCATTCAAAAACCAGAATGCATTTAAACTTTAAATTATTTTATACCAAACATTTGGGCCCATTAAATTTCAGACTGCTGTGTTTGAGTTTGCCACATTAAAATTCTCCAAATAGATATTCAGCCTTATTACAATGGATCATTAGAACTTAAATTAATCTTCAAGTCAAGCTGGCTTAATTAGCTCAGGGACAGATTACAAAGGAAATCCAAAAGCATTAAGCCATCACAAAATGATTTTTCTGTTTTCAGCAGCGTGTGCTGCATTTTAGATTCTCCTGCCCTGAAAATTCAGAGCTAATATCTCAATGTGAAGAAGGGGAATTGAGCAGCACTTAACTCTGGGAAACTTGTCCTCTTTTGTTTGTTTGGCAGGTGGAGTTCCTTAAGGTCACTGACATCTAGATATTGAATCAAGGAGTTGCCAATCAGGATGCAATCCATAAGTGGTGCATTCGTCTTTTCCAAGGAAACATATAATTATTAATAACACAAGTCAGTTGTTTTATGTTACACACTAAAAACATACATTTGTGCAATAGGTTCAGATTTTGGTGTATCTTGAGAAAAACCAGAACAACCCCTTGAGGCAGATTAAGTACTCACAGTCACAGCACATATATAAAATATTTGAATACATATATACATTTAAAAAATTATATCTTAACTATGCCATCTGTCTAGAACCTTAGTAGTGATATGTACACTAGGAAGTTTTCATCCTCTATTTTTGGAAGATCCTTTCCTGCCTCTTTTTTCCTCTGAAACTACAAAGCAGTAGTAAAAGGAACTTTTTATTCCAAATATCTTGCATCACAAATCACACAAAAGCAGTCCTGTCAAAAGCACATAGCTGCATTTTCCTCTTCCTTTTACTTCAGACTGACAGTGCAAAACTTAGACCTGAGTAAATGACATTAAAAACCACAATAACTGACTGAATTATAGGGGAAGGTGTAGAGGACGTTAAGGTGAGAACAAAAATTCACAAAGGAAACACAGAATCACAAGATGTCCTCAAAGCTCACAGGCCTGCTGGGTACTGCCCTGCTCACCTCTGCAAGGGAGGCAAACACCTTCCCACAGAGGGAATGCCACCGCTGGAATACATGGGTTAGACTTGTGGAGTTCTTAAAACCCCTTTCCTATCCTTTGCATGAGCAACAGGACCCCTACAAAGCCTGGCAGGTCCGAGGAAAACAGGGCTCTGCTGATCTGAAGAAGAGGACATGGCAGGAACAACCAAAAAGCAGCAACACAGGTTTTAAGTTATATTTTATTTCATGTGCAAAACTGCCAAGAAAAACACATGTACAACTTCAGCTAAGCTATAGCCACTAACATGAAAGGAACTATTCTATGTACTCGTAAGCTTTATTTCTAGAATCACCCTATGGCTCAGAGTAGAAACATAGTCATTTGGTAATGACCCAGAACATTTTAAATGCCTCCTTTTCAGTCATATGTAAAATTCTACCAATCAGCATGGTTTTTACATACCAGTTCTTGGAGATTTTCCTTCTGATTGCATAGTATAAAATTTTAATTATTTATTTTCTTATTCTTTCGATTTAATCCTAGACTCGGCTTTAAATTTGCTTTCAGTTTTGCAGCTTCAGAAAATTAATTTTCCCACTTACAGCTGAAACACTCATAAATTTTGAGCAAGTTTCACAGACACAGCCATTACAATTCAATTGAATCAAGCTGTGAACACCAAAGATAACATGGATATTTGTAATCATGCAGAGCTAGTCCTTTCCATAATTCAAAGATGTAAGAAAAGTTCATTTCCTTGGAAAGTGAGATCTGTTGCCTGGGAAGTGAGACGATTTATTGATATAAATTCTGTAAATCTCTGTAAAAAAGTGTAGAGGCTGTTATTGGAAAGGCTTCCTAGAACATACTGAAATATTATCAAGAGGTGTTTTTTTTTTCCTTGTAAATTCACATCTATTTAAATGCTACCATAGGAACAGGTAATTTACAGTCCTGAACAATTACCAAAGCTCCATGAAGTAATAAATAGTGCTTCTTACTAAAGTATCCATCACAGTCCAGGGTTCCAGTGGTTCAGCAGGGCACTGAGGAGAGGCAGTCCCTTCACCCTGCCCTACAGATGGGACACTGAGGCACAATCCCATTTTGGACCAATCCAAAATCCTGAAGAAGAGCAAACTGACCTTTGATCTCCCGATTTCCAGCCACCCATGACCAGACAGCATCCTTCCTCTCCTGGCACAGTTTTAAGACACTTGTGATGGCTAATTTACTGGGGGATTACTGGCTCAGCCCTGTTCTCCTTGAAGGGAGCAGGTGTTTTGCCAGTAACTTCAGTGGAAAATGTTACCTCCAGCCCCATGTTTTGCCTTAACACTAATTGGAGAACATACAAAGCACAACGTGGGCTGAAGCCATGCAATGCCATGGCTATTTAAAAATTCTGTCACATGTTGGTGACTACTTCTGTCACACCAGCAGCCTATCAGAGTGCACTTCTTTGTGTACACAACGTAAAACTCAAATTCAGAATACACAGCAATGGCAGGAAAGACATTAAATGAAAAGAAAAAGTCAAAAAGCATAGGAACATCTGTGCTGGACAAACATGCTTTCTCATGAGATCCAAAGAACTGCCCAGAACTGACTCTTTTGTTGGGCCTGAGCTGTTTCTGTTGGGTTGCTATAGCCCAAATCAAAATTTAAGCCTCAGTAAGATAGGTTCTATAGTATTTTCCAAAATTTCTGGCTTCACTCTCATTTTTTTTCTGTCAAGTATGACCTTGAATACAGCTTGAAGAAGTTAATACCAAGATGAAATGAAAAAGTCTTCCCAGTCTCTTTGCTATAGAAAGAAATATTAAAAGTTGTTTGGTGTAGGATAAAGTGTTTGGGTTTTTTTCCTTATTGCAGTGTGGAGAGTACTAGATAAAGACAGGGATAAAGAATAAACTTCAAGTTTACTTACATCCAGATCTCCTTGCCACAAACACAAGACCTTAATGATGCCAGTGTTTGTTATGGTGTTTAGACACTGCCTTACACAGCACAGAAATGCACTGAGCTGCAGTGAAGAGGGAATGCTTTGGAAGAGAAATTCACCTGCTCTGTAAATATTGTACTCAGTGGAATCACCTTTCTTTGTGATTTTTGTGATTTACAATCCTTTGCACCCATTATTGCCCAGTAGGTAAATGTGCATTTATAAAGTTACAAACTTATTTACAGACTGCAGTATAGTTTCAACCTACTCCTTGGGTATGAATCAAGTGTGGAAAATTCATGAAGTCAGGCACTTCGTAAAACAAGAATTATTTTTAACAAATGCAAAAAAAAAAATCTAATTCCTGAAACACTTGTTCATGATATTTGTAGTTATTTTCAAGACATCTACTATACATTTGACCACTTAACTATTTAAAGCCCATTTCTCATCTTTCATGAGCTTCATAACAGAACAACTCTGAGATTTATCTCCTCACTACTGCCTCTGTACACCTTAAGGAGCCTGAAATGAATGGGGACAAATTGATGGACAAATAGAACCAGTTTTGAAAAAATATTTTTTGACACACACACATATATATACACATGAGTATGATACAATATTCATAAGAATATGGTCTTAGGGTGATTTTAAAAGCATGAAATATTATATGATTTGGGGGCATTTCAACTGTTTTTAAAATCAGGACCTAAACCACCTTTCTGCCACATCGCTTTGGTGGCTGGAGTTTTTATGTCTGTTGGTATTAAGGGTCACCCAAAGGGCAGATGTGTTACACAGGGTAGTTTATCCATCTCAGAACCCCACAGAAATCTCTGTCTTATCTCCCATGTCTTATACACAGCCCAAGCAAAAAGTTTCCTGAATAACAGGAATCACCAGATGTGGAGTTTTCTGATTGACTTTAATTTTGGGGCACAGCAAAACCATTTTGATCAAGGATGTGCAATGCAGTTTTTCTCAGTAGAGATTCTGCAGTATTAAACAGCTTTGCCTTTATGACTTGGCCATCTTGAAAGTTTCTTTTAAAGAGCAAGTCACTATGCAATTTATTTACTGACCTATATAAATCTCACTTCCACAAGTTGAGTTTTGCATTATTTATTTATGAGAGAAAGGCAAGAGTTCAAAAAAAGCAATCTCAAAGAGTACTCTTATCCTTAAAAATGAAAAAAAAACCCAAAACTTTGAATTATTTTGATAAACAAAAAAGAAATCTGTTGCTCAGTCCTGGAGTTAAAAATTAACCCATGAAGGGAAAGCTGCCAAACACAACCATTTTCTAGTAGGTATGAGTGACATGCAAGATCCCTCTCCCTATGCCATTTCATGTCAGTGAGGGTTGGGAAGCCACTGAGATTCATTAATTAATGCATTTTGTGTAAGAAATGCAAGACCAGGACATTAAATGTTTGGACACAGTGTTTGGAGCTGCTCAGACGTGCACAGGATGAACAGGGGCAGCAAAATGAAGTGACTTCTGCGAGCTCAGAAAACTTGCTGCTTTCAAGCTCCCTCAGACTTCTAGAAGCTGGCAGTCAGCTCTTTTACGGGCAATGCAGGGCTAAAAAACATGCATTAAAATGTGATTATCTATCAGTCTTTAACAGTCACACATCTTGAAATGTAATGGAAACTGGTCAGCTTGTTATATATCAGCCCTTAAACAAAATAATTCTGCCACTCAACCCAATGTCACTTTTTCTACCTGCCTCTCCTTTTTATCTTACACTTCTTATGTGTCTCATCTTTTCAGAGAGAGTCTGAAAACAAATGATCACTACTTAAAATCCTCATTTCTATATATAGGATTTGCATGCACTTCCATCAAGTTCTACCCATAATATTATGACATACAAATATTACTCATATTTCTAGACCGAGTGCTAGAGCTTCTCTCCAGTCCAGATAATATGTCAAGAAATGACTGCCAACAAGTCAAGAAACGACTGTCAACAAGTTCCCTCTTATCCTTGAAAGTTACTATTCTACTGATGCTAATAAATGTCACACGTAGTTTACCAGCTGGAAGTGGTCAGTACACACATACTAAGAAGGAAATTTATGTTGTTTCATTTGCAGCTGTTTCTACTGATGATTTACAAAACTCAAGACAAATAGTGGTCAGAACATCAACATTTTGTGTACACAGAAAACAGTACTTTCACCTAAACATCTAACATATCTTTAAAGAAAATTGGGGCATTAAATAGAAAATGCTGAATTACTACTTTTTTCCTCAGTAAAAATGGCATGGATATATCTGGACGAGGTTATAACTTTAAACACAAATACTTTCTTCTTTGAAATCAGCATTGAAAAACTATATTGTAATTGTAGCCATACAAAATGTTTATTATATTACAAATTATTTATACACTATATTTTCACTTTATCATTGCTTTGTGCTCAGACAGTATAAATATTACAGCATGATTTTCTTTCCCAGGAATGTCCTTACTGTCTTGATATAATCTAACTTTATACTTAAAAAAAAATACAGAAACATATTACAAACAGGATAAAAAGGCATTATGAATGAAGAATGTAAGATGGTTTTCTGAATAAAGTGCACCACAATGGTTTCAGAGTGATGGTTCAGGAAATATTCAATAGACTGCACATCATCCATAATAATACCAAACAAAATTAATTTTGAAACTCTAACAGGTCTTCCTCAGAAGTGTGATGAGTACTTTGTTTAACTTTACTGAAATGGTTTTTCTTTCAAGAAGGCTATTTAAATGGTTTTGTTTGGGGTTTTTCTGTTTTCTACAGACATCCAAACCCTGGACATCTCTGTATTTTCCAAAATTTTTAGTTTCCAAGCAAGATATAAGATTCATCATGTAAGGTATATGAGACTTTACCCTCATACATTTTTCAATAGAACTATTAAATTGCTAAAATTTCAGAATAGGAACAGACTTACAAACAGAGCTAAGTCTCCAAAAGATGCTGTTTAAAACTGGAATGTCCTGCTTCCTGTGACTTTTTTGGGAAAACATCGTTACAGTACCCCTCCCAGCTCCATGGCTTCCGCGTGGCCACCCATGGGATCGCGGTTGCTTCCGTACTTTCAGCCTCAGGATAACTCTGCAAAACTGGAGTCTAAGATAGAGAACTTTATTACACAGCACATTTCACTCCCATTGCATAGAAGGGCCCATTTACTTGCAAAATTTCGCTGGGCTACATAGAAAAATCATTCAAAACTGAGATAATAAAGCTGATGCAAAATGTGGCTGACATGACTTAGCGTAGGTTTCACTTCCCAGGTTAGGTCAAGCCAGCTGTGAACCAGCTTAGGCTAAATAAAAGTCAGCTGCTCTTCCATTATGTCTGCACTTATGTTACAGTGATCCAAATGACTGAAAAATAAGCAGAATGCTCTTCAAGGGGTCCAGTGAAATTTGCTTTTATAGACAAAACCCAATAGAGAAACTCAGCCTTGCTCTCAGTGAGTGAAATCTCCACTGAAGCCAACCAGAACAAGTCTTTCTGTGGCACACTGAGTCTGGCCCAGTATTTTTCAGTTGTTATTCTAAAGTGTGATGCTCTTAGCCAGCTATTGATTCGACACAATTTGGCTGTGTTGTATTACACTGATAAGATCAGTATTATCTGCCTGACAGGTAACTGAGACAGCAGTCAGTCTTTACTAGACTTGTATTTATATGAAAGATTGAGTTTCTTTGGTTGTTTAGTATCCAAGTCACCCAAATGTATATTTGTGTACTCCAGACATAGCATGTTTATATTGATCATTAAAATTATCAGGGGTTTTTTCTTTCTTTCTTTCTTTTTTTTTTTCCACTTAGTTTATGGAAATTTTCTGACTATAGCAGACTAGTCACTTATATAAATATACAGCACATATATACATAGAAATTACAAAAATACATTTTATTTATATCTGATTTTAAATAATAAAAATGAAATTTCACATTTATTGAAAGATTAACTAGCATTCCAAACGCTTCTGCAATATTCAAGGTATTGGAGCAGAAGATGTCTGTATATTCTAGGATAATTATGCATCACAGTCTCAGTCAGGGTTTATAATATAATTATTAGGGGGAAAAATAGCTCTGCTTTAAAAGTTTGTGCTTCATCAATTTCTCCTTCTATCCCCTATTCTAGTCTTCTCTCTCCTCTCAACTTGCTGATGGCCAAAAAGCTAAACCAAGTTCCCTTTCTCACATCAGTTAAGACCAAAGAAACTCAGGGAAATGAAATGATCAGACAAAATAGTAATTGAGGATAACTAAATAACCTACTGAAATGACGGACATTACCTTTAACTCCAGTTGACATCAAACACGCCCAACACAACAAATTTTGCAACAACTTCAGTTCCTGAAGCTAATTGCTGAAGGAACTGAAAACAACTGTTCATGATCTCCAACTAGTTTGTACAACCGCAAAATATTAACTACTCTCCCATCCAAGTGGTTTGACCTTCTTTTGGGATTGGATTCATACCACAACGCAGTGTAACAACCAGTGACTGTTATCTTGCACAATATAAAGTCAACATAATTTCTGGCAATGCTCTCTTTTTCACAGAACATTAGTATTTTTGTTAATCCATGTAACAGTTAACTTATTTACATGTTATTATAGTAATTAGGTCCTCTACATTCAGAACTTCCTGGGTGCGCATTCACCGTGCCAGCGTAATCAAAATCAACTGCAGCTTCAGGTAGCACTTTCTGGCATCACTTTAGTAGATAGCATTGTTAAAGAAAGAGAAAAAAGCACTGTGTTGGACAGAGGTTTTCTTGTCCAAGCAGGTGTATTCATTTTTCCATGTTGGAAGGATTTAAAGGTCTCAGGTTTACCAGCTTCACATGCATTCAGAGTGAAAAGCCTGATTATAGAGCAAACATGAATAACATTTTTTCATTTCTCTTGGAAGCTTTTAGCACCAATATCCTTTCCTGGCTCTTCATGCATTGTATTCTCTCACGCTGAAAAAAATCTGCTCCATAACTCATCAGTGGCACTGAGGGACAAGGTAGCCACCAATTATCGAAATGTCATTCACCTTCTTCACAGTCCTCTCTTCTTTCACTTCTTTGTACTGTTAATAGGATGAAGAGACTCAGAGCTATTTACAGGACTTTCATTTGTATTACTTAATCATGTTGAATTCTTTTGGTTTGAACACAGTCTCTGGAATGAAAAGGCTGAAATGACTCTGCATTGCTGAAACCAGCACCCCTTATACAATGTCCCGCAGCAAACAATTAACATGGCCACTGCCACGCCAACCACGGCCTTCAGCAAACCATGCTCTGCAGGTTTTTCCTTCTTGAATCAAAGTTTTGGCATGCAGAAGTTATTTTCAGCAGCTCTACCTCTGGGCCTGCAAATGAAACTTGTGGCGCAGACATGTTCAGCAGCATCTTTAGTGATGATAGGTCATACTACGAGAGCTAGGTGACAAACAATTGCATATGGTTGATCTCATCGGTATGAAACAGTTTCCTGGCAGCTTTTCCTTAGCTGGAAAGCAGAATTTCATGTCTTCAGAGTCCTGTTGCTCTGCTGTAAGTCATTTCATAGTGTTGACTTTTCAGACAGATTAAAATGCCGTCGCTTTGGCACAATTCACAGAAAGTTTGTAGCTGAAAATTAAAGGAGTTGTTTTCTTGGCTGCCCCAGGTCGCAAGATACCAATACTGTGCACAGAAGATACTAGACCTGGAACTCAAACATATCTGTTTGCTTCTTGGCCAGTTTGGCCACTTCTTCTCTTATTGCCTTGACGAGGGCAGCCGTGGAGATGTTGGTGAGCGGCGCGTCAGAGGGGTCGTTGTCGGTCAGGCTCTGCTGGGACGCGGCGGCAGATGCCAGCGGGGCCTGCTCCAGGCTGGGGTGCAGGCTGCCCTGCTGGCTGTACTGCCGAGGCAGGCGGGATGGAGAGTTGTGCTGGTAGCGGGGCCTCGGGTAAGCCTCGATGTAGCCAGGGAGCGGGACCTGTGGAGAATGGCAATTACACAGGATTATACGGAACAATCCATCCGCGGTGCCACCTGCCAGGTACCACAAACCTCCCTGGGGCACAGTCAGATGTGACAGAGAGGACCAAATGAAGGGAATGCAAACCTCAGAATTCCCAGCTTCTCCTTACAAATGCCTATCCTGGCATGTGCCCTTTATGCACGTGTCAATGTCCCAGCTGTGGCAGCAAAAACAGGGAAAACACTGTGTCCTCATTTATCATCAGCTCAAAAAGTTCAAGTGAAAAGGTTTTTCTGAAAGTGTGCTCTCTGCTTAGCAAACATTTTGGTTTTAAACAGACAGCATGATTTTAGTACACCAAAAAGCCTAGAACAGGAAAGCAGAGTTTTCTGAGTTGCAGCCACTGTCTAATCCAAGCCAGCCAAGTGTCTGGTCTCACTGCTCCTAACAGAAACTCACTAGATCCAGACAACAGGGATAAGCTCAGGTGTGCCAGCTTGGAAACTCAAGACTGAAAGGGATGTTTGACTGCTCAGAAGTGTCAGGATTTCTGGCTATGTTTAACAGAATTACATGGGGAATTCATAACTTTTGTAACTTCACAGATTTCAGCCCCATGTTATACCAGCTAAAACTAAAATAATAACGTAGGCCCTTTAGTCACTGTGAGAGATTAAATTTCTTTCACAAATCCGTGAACCATAATACCAGTAGCACTCAGAAATTTTAATGCATCAAATAAAAAATAGTATTTATGATTTCCAAAAGTCTATAAAACAGGAATTTACAGGCCTTAATATTGAAGAAGGCTTTATGTCTGAAGCCTGACCATTAGGATTTATGCATCCTCTACGCAGCCTCGGTTATCCATCAAATGCTGAAGAGAACATCAAGCATGTTCACTGTGGTGTGATGAGACAAATATAGAAAGCAGGCATGACATGAAAGTGATCAATAGATGCAGGCACCTCTGTTTAGTTTACAATAGGCTCTTCAAAAGATGATTTTAGTAGTACAACATGTGAACACGCCACTAGAGGCCACCAGGTTACTGTTTTCACTAAGCAGCATCCAGCAGTTCAGAAAATGAGGGGTTTGTTAGACACAGTTGCCTTGTCCCACAAAACTTAGTGCCTCAATACTTACCATTTGTCTCAGAGAATAATATTTTACAGTAATTGAGCTTATAGGATAATTCTTTGTTGTCAAATCTCCTGTTTCCTGTACTCCCTTGTTTACAGTCTAGGCTAGCAGAAATGCGTGAAAAATAAAGAATCTTATAGATATTAAGTCTCTGTTCTCAATAATTTTAAGAAAATCTTGGAAGTGTGATCAAGCTACAATGTAGAGGCTCAGACACCAGGACACGTCCAGAAATTCAAACCCTGAGTATTACTGAGAAAACCTGAGTATTACTTCAGATCTTTATGCTTTTCACTTTTGTTCGGGCTTTCTTATGTATTCTTATGTATTCATATTTCTTATGTATTATGTTCCTAATGCTATTACTAGTTCCTCTAGTAATGATTTTCAAATAAAGATAATTTCTTGGCAGATTTGCAAATTCATTGCAGAAACTGCAGTGGTTTCTACATTTTTACCTCTTCTGCAAAGCCACCGGGGGGCTGAAAACCTGAGTAACAAGGAGTTGTTAAAGCTCTGCCATGGGTAAGTGAAGTTAAAAGGGACATTTATTTGTTTCCTTTGAATTCTATATTGCCATGGTTATTTTTCAGGCAGATCCTTACATCCCTCTCCATTCCTCTTTCCCTGAAGACAAGGAAACCCACAACAGGATTATACTCTTCTCCTTCCAGAGGAAGGAGCTGGGAGCTGGAGACTTGGTTTGCAGTTTTGAACCATTTGTTTCCGTCTCCACTTTTGACAAGTGATACCTAACTCTTTTTCCATGGGACTGTAGTCAAGAGTAGGGATAAAAAAGGGAAAATGAATGGAAGACAAGTAAAATTTCCTTATTTGTTTTGTGGCTCTTTTCCTTCTTAGAGAAAAAGTTTAAAATCATTGCTAAGATACAACAGGCCCCCTGGATTTAAAATGTTAGAAGGGTTAAAAACACACACAAAACAAATAAACAAACAACACCAAAACAACAACAACATTAGGAAAATAAAGTTTTTCATGCTTTAAACGGCAACTCTGAGAAGAAAATTTATACCACAGCATCACAAGCCTCCAGGTGTCAGGGGCACATCAGCAGGTGTGCTCAGCCTACAAATGAACAGCTTTTTTTCTGACAGTTCAGCCTTCAAATTCAGACTTGCATCTCAAAGTCATACTGAATTCTTTTCCTCACAGGCATCAGGAGCAGTAATAAAGAGTGAAAAACAAATAGCTGCCCCCAGGAATATTTATATGAGTGTGTTGTCTCTTGCTTAGCTGCTCAAAGCCAACTTAGATTTCAACTGCAATTCATTAAAATGTTCTGTTGACGATTTGCACAAGGAAATAGAATCTATCTCCCAGGTTTTTTAGCTGGAGTGGCTCTGCATAAATACCAGATGTGAGCTCAAGCAGAAGAATTGATCTTTTTTTCCCTAGTGGAAAAAAAACCCTGCATTTGAGAAATTGGTTCAAACATGATAAACTACTGCAATTCATTTTAGGATGTTTCAACTTCAATTCTTTGAAATGTAGGTTTACTTTGGGCTAAAAATTACATCTGTTCCAGTCTAGGATTGTGCAATTAATTATTTAATTTATGCTCTGTCACTCCAGCCTTCAGGAGGATTTGAAACACTGCACAGCAGGGCTGCAGCAGTGCTGGGAGGTTAAGATTTGGGAGCCAAGCTGTCTTGAGAGAAGCCTCCAGGAGGGAAAGATGCTCCCCCAACTTTCAAACAGCACAAGGCCACCTTGAGAGGCAGCATCACCTTCTCCTGACACGTGTCTATCCAAATCCTTAACCTTTCTTGGGATAGAAAAATGACATCTACTTTAAACAGGTGCCAGGCCCTAACCTAGTGAATGATTCCTCTAAAGACCTTGCTTACAGTTCATGTCATGAACAGCTGAAGCATCTATGCCCTCACTTATGGCTTTTCACTACTAGAAATTATTCCCATTCATGGAAAAATTATCCTTATCAGATTCTTTGCAGACCAGTGAAGAATTGCTGAAAACCCCTCCTGTGCAAATCACAAGAAACACAGGTGGTTAGAAAAGCAAGGCTGCTTACAGAGTCTGCCCACTGCCCTGACAACTCGTTCTCTCCAGCATAGGGCATCCAGGCTTGGTTCCTGTAGGCAGTGGGTGGAGTTGGGATAAAATAGCCCGTGAAGCCAGGTCGGTTTGCTGGAATGGCAAACACTGCTGGTACCGTATTTCCTGTCAAATAAAAAAAGAGTAGACATCATTAATAGCTGAGATTTTCACTTTTAATTCAGAAACAGTGCTTATGAAATATGGACTTAATGGTAGTTTGTTGGGGTTTTCTGTTTGGGGCTTTGGGGAGTGTTTTTTATCCCACCATCTGACTAGAGCATCTTCAAAATGCTGGGAAATACTGGAGAAGGCAAGGTTTGCAGTTGTTCTCATAAACATGTACAGCCTTCAGGTAAAGAGTCCCTAGGACTTGATCCTTGTAACAAATTATCTTCGTCAAAACTTTGACTCATTAGAGAAAAGGCTTTTGTTCCCCGTATGTTTGCTGCCTTGTATTCCATTTTTAGCTGTTGTTACCATGGGTTTCAGTGTAATGCACCTTTCTTTTCACAGTTTACCAGTCTTTCTTAGTTTCTCTAGGCAAAAAACCTACAAAAATGAGTGACTGATATGTTTAACAGACTGTACTCTCAACAATTCCATCATAAAACTTCAATGCTTCTGCAAAAAATACCAAGGTTCTACCTGCTCAGTTCCTTTCCCAGGAACAGTCTGTGACTGCCATAAATTATGCAGCTTCAACTTAAATAAATATTTGTTGTTTCCAAATCTGGTTTATCACGTCTTGATTAAGACACATGCATGGGAATATCCAGGAAGCCTCCTATTAAAACCCCACTGTCACACTCCAATTTGTGTGGAAGGAGCCAGCCATCCTGGCACAAGTTTCAGCCAAATCTCTGGATATGGTCACATCTGCTTTCAGAGAGGGTTTATTCCCATGGCCCACAGAGATGCAGAGAACAGCGTGGTACAGGGATTATCCACAGGCTATAACTGGGCTGTCTGGAAGACCAGCATCCTAATGTGCATACTTCCCTTGAGATTTGCTATCATAACTCCAGGTACGTGCCAAGTTTAGAATAGAATACAAACAACTTTCTTGCCCAGTTAAGTCTTCCTTCCTC
>QWTY01023836.1:5438-20653 GCA_008033365.1 Pseudorectes ferrugineus
GACCCTTTCAGGCCCAGGTTTCAGCAGTGATTCAATGAGAACTTTGACAGAAGGATTCTCTCTGCTGTTTTGTTTAATAACCACGGAAGGAAAGGAATATCTTGATGTCTCCTGGAGGTCTGACAAGCACTGCTCCATTGAAAATGAAAATATTTGGTTCTGAAGAAGAACATAGGTGGGAATTAAAACACCCTTAGATGAGCATTGCTGCAGAATTCTGTTTGCGTGGGGAAAGTGAAGTGCTTGGAAATGTCTGGAAAAGGAGGGACTTAATAACAACAGCTGTGCAAATAATTTATTGGGGAAAAAACAGCAGAGGTTTTAGATATTGCCCAAGACTGAAACATAATGAATTAAATCATGAAATGAATAAACCACCCGACTGCACGGTGGTTTTTGACCCTGCTTTTACTCTGCTCACAGGTTCCTGCACTGGCAGGATGCACAACTGTCCCATCAAACCTAATAAACAACTCGGCACAGCCATCACTTTGCCTGGTGAATATCTTAACAATTAAAATGAAAATTAACGCTTCCACAGCATGCAAACAGACCACTAACATTTTAAAGTAATTTTTTTTCCCCACTTTTGACTTTCAGGGTTGCTGACAGACCATGTCCAACAAGCAGCAGGCGAAAAGAATTCGTCAAAATTTTAAAACAGAAAACTCAACAAACACACACAAAAAAATCAACCAAAAATAAAAGAAGGGTCCAGAAGCCACTGGAATGTTCGAGAGCACTCCTAGCTTTGGTTCTGTCCAGGGAAGTAATGATGCTATCCTCAGAAACCAGCAGGCAGACAGAAAACAAGCTGTCTTTGCCTATTGTCCTTACTGTTCATCATGGCTAATTTACTTTGGAACACGGAGCTTTGTTATTCCCAAAGTGTCAAATTTTAGCAATTTGAGCCACTTTTTGTATCTTTTTTTATCCACGCTGACCTCTGCAGCCCAGAACAAAGCTCAGCAACCCACGTGTCCAGCTTTGAAGGAGCCTGAATGAAGATCCTGCTCTCGCCCAAAACCTCAAGAATTCTGCAATTTGTCTCAAAGCTTTCAGTTCTGTAACTCTGAGAAAAGGTTGACGTTTTGGGGGGGTTGATAAAAAGTAAACAGAACTTAGTGGTTTTAAAGCCTGATCTTGATGAATTTGGAGGCCTGAACTGAATTCTCACACTGAGACTCAACGAGGACAAACTCCCATGGACTGAAAGTGCAGGAGGAGTTGAAGTTATCCCTGAGAAACAGAACCCTGGAGTTTCACTTGGCTCTGTTTTCCCAGCTTGGCATGTTCCGAGGAAGAAATCCCAGCTGAGCTGTCAATCCCAGCTCATTCTCCTCAGTAAAGTGCTGGTTTTGGTACAGAGATCAAAAGCAAGGCCAGGCTCTCTCCCGTACAGGAGAGCTGCCAGGTGGATGGGCTGAGGAGAGAAGGAATTCCATCCCCATCCACGTGGTCCTGCAGGACTTGGCTCAGTTTCCCTGTTCAAGGTTTCCCTGTTTAAGGTTTCCCTGGACATCTGAGGCTGTTGAGATCTGTCCCATCCCCATTTGGGTGAGGTGACACCCAGAATAATGCTGAGACCACAGAGAGATTTCTGTCCCCCCCAAAAAATCAGCTCCAAACTCCTCCTGCAGCTCAGCACCTGATGGAAATCAAGGATTTGAGGATTTTTTTGGGAGTAGCCAGCACAAGTTTGAAATCAGAGCTGAATTTCTTCAGTATTCCGATGTGTTTGGGTCCAGAATTTCCCTTTTGGCAGTTACAACCAATATTCTGTGTATTGTGGCAGTGCCTCAGGTCCCCAGGTGTTAATCAGGAGAGTCCTGGGCACGATTTTTTACAAACTCAGAACAAAACCCAAAAGAAAAAAACAAAAAACCCACTATTTATGTTTCCTGACATTCCACAATCAGCTCTTCTCGCTGGCTCCAAGAGCCAACAAGATCTGTTTACATGCTGTAAAAGAGGTTTTCTTTTGCTTTCCAGATTTTTCAGCATTCTTGGCAGATGATAACTAATTGCTGTTTTTTCTTTATGGAAATTGCCACTCGAAAAAAACCCTCGGTATAAATTCCCTAACAATGAGCACCTCTTTTTTTCCTCATGTCTTATCATCTCTAAAAAACACAGAGTGAAGAAGTCACTGCAGTCTCTTTAAACTACTGGTGAAAAAAATTAGATTGGTCAGGAATTTTTCTTTAAATTTCTTTGTGCTCCAAACAAAAAGCTAGTAAATCTTTTTTTGTTATTTCTTGCCTGCATTTCTTTAATTTTTTCTGAGCTTTCAGATGCTTTTGTTTTGCAGGATTTCTCGTAAAAGTTGAAACCTTTTTTTTTTTAATTATTAAATTTTTCATTGCTAGCAGAAGCAGAAAAAAAATAAAAATCACTTTTTCTACAAGAACATGTTTTGATGGAAAGTCTGAAGCAGCTCTGTAAAGTCCTGTGGAGTTTTAACTCCATTTATAAATGAGGAAACTGATACAAGTGAACACGAAACATGAAGCAATGAAGCAGTGAAGCATCAAGTGCCAAACCTAAGGATGTCACCTTCCCATGTCAAGGATCTACAGGAAAACCACACATCCCTCAGTGAGCTAAAATCCGATTTTTATCAGGGATGTGAGACAGTGAAGGCACAAGAATAATGAGAATAAGCAGCATTTTCAAGGGTGGTCCTGGGTTCCATCAGTGAATTTTGGAGGCTCTGGCTGGCAAAGGACTCATGAACTTGCTCCAAGGCTCTCCTGGATCAGGAGTTTCACCAAGGTGAGCAACCCCATTTGGAATTAGAGGTGAAAAGAGAGGGAAAATGGCTGATCAAAGGTCACCCAGAAAATCTGGGGGACAGCCCGACCACCTGATTTTATCCCTGTGGCTCAACCTTGACCCAGAGCCAGTTCCATCCCTGCTTTCCTCACCCTTCCCAGGTGACCTGACAGCACATCCTGTCAGAGCTGGACCATCCCCCGGACACTTTAACAGGGGCTGAGCTACAGGTGAAACCCTCTTATTTATTAAACAGAGCTGCCTCAAAGAGGCCAGGAGAGCCGTGCCTGCCTCTCCTCTCCGCACTGCCACACTCCACCTCCTCCTCCTCCGGTGTTCGGGAGCTGGAATTCACAATCCGTCAGCCACGGGGCTGATGGAACCAGTGGCAGATTTCAGTGCAAAGCAGCTGGGTCATGGTCCCACGGGGCTTGTTGCTTTTGCTGTGAGATCTTAAAGTGACCATCACTATTTTGGCTTCTTGGTTTGTTGGGGTTTTTTTTTGAAAGAAGCTGAAGGGAGGGTGTGAGAGTGTTAGAAAGCAAAAAAAAAAATAACCAGGGGAAGAGGTAGGAAATGAGGAGGTTGCTTGTGTAGCACGTACAGAGCTACTTTGAAAGATTCTGAGGCATCTAAATATCACAAGCACGATCCCTGCTGTGGGCAGCTGTATGTGCGAGTGCTTTGCCCGAGGGTGTCAAATCAAATATCCACTGCTGGTTGGTACAGTACAGCACTTCCCCCTGGGGATTCAGGGTGGAAAAAGAGGGAAGGAAAAAAAAAAAAAAGGGAAAAAAAAGGTTTAAACACAACAAATGGAGAAAAACTTTAACACTCTCTGATATAGCTTCTCATAGACTGTCATCATATTTATTAGGAACAACGTGGGAGAGAGGAAAAGGGAAAGGAAAAGAAGAACAGAGGCAGACAGGTTAATGCTGAGCCTTATAAGACTTACCTGGAACCGTCTCATATCTCTTGGGTTTCCTGCTGTTTTCAAGCAATTCTGATTGCACTTGAGAAAAAATTTGAGGAAGAATCTGGAAAGATAAAGAACCACGTCACTTCTGTTAACCACAGCAAAACGTGTTGTTATATTCTGGTTTAAAATGTACAGAAAGTGATTTGCATGATGGTGGATCTTACAGGACTGCAAGAACTTAGCAAGAACACAAACCAACCAAACTCTGATAAACAGAATTTACAAAAACCCACAGGTAAAGTATAACCAGTGTGACTGAAATCCACCGTGGTGTAAGTGAACATAACTCCTCTGATCTGCGCCCACTCCCTCCGCAGGTTTGACCACACCATTTTAGTCTCTTCCTTTATCTCTCCCTCACATCCAAGGTCTTTCTTTGGCTGTCTGGAGGGATTTTCCATGAAACAATACAGAAGGATAATGGTATTGTGGAAACCACAAAACCAACACGGCAACTCGGAGGCAGATAAGCCTCGGAACGACCTGGAATATATTAAAAACCCAGGAGCAAACCCAGCTCGGAGAAGAACCTGATGAGGTTTCATCCTGATGATGCTTTTCCTGATGGAGATTCCAGTCACTAAAACAGAGGAGCAGAACTGCCAAGAGCCCAGATTATCCCTACCTAGATTTTGAGGGAGGATAAGGAAAACACGAGCTCAAAGTGAAACATGACAGCTCACGCTGTCCGAGCAGATAAACCCATTAACATCCCACAAAGTTCTCGTGCCAATTATTTTTTGCCCTGTCACATACACCCATCTTCATATGGTTTATTATTCTGTAGAGTTTAGCTTGTCGTGTGCCCAGGTTGAATCTCCAGCCTGTTGGGGTGACTCGCCCACCACTGCACAGAGATTTTAGAGTTCAGAAATATTAAACAAGAATTTTTCTCTAATCTTTCCCACCAAATTTCGTCTCACATCCACGGAGGAGAGGATTCACCCCTTTGTTTTCTGATTAAATCTGGGAATTTTGGAGGTAAAGAAACTGCGTGGAAAGCCACAGTTGTTGGCTTGAAAGCAAAACAAGCAAGTCTTCAAAATTAAGGCATAAGCAAGAAATTTTTTGGCATCCTCTGTTGCAAGTGAAAATATTCTCTGTGATTCTTTCCGTTTCTGTTTGTCAGGCAAGATGGGTTTAACCGCAACAATTATAATTAAAAAAATAAATCAAAGGCTTCAAGATAGATTTAGAAGGGAAAAGAGTCGCATACAAGAAAAAATAAATAGTTGAAGAATTGATTTCGAATACAAAGAACGAGTTATTTATTTATTTCTCTTGCTGAGTGCTTTCCTTAAAAAAAAAAAAAAAATCTGCTTTTGCAGTAAGTTAAAGTCCCAGGTGAGCCAGGCCTATTTCCCTTTCTGTTACTATGACAACGATTTTTTACCGCAGTCCCTAAGTCCCTTCAGAACTCACACATTCATGCCTTGAATTAGAACTTTAAAGGAGAAAGATGGATATTTCCTGGGTTTACCAACAACACCCTCCAAACCAGCCCCAGCACAAGACAATAACACAGAAATCCGCTCTCCCTTGTTAGTGCCACTTTCTCTGCACCACTCCCACCACGAGATTTCTCCTCCATCTGCCCCAAAATACAAAGAAAAAGCCACGGGTTGGGTCCTTTCGTGTGTTGCTCAAACGAACAAAACCCCTCTGAAACCCTCACCCACAAAAAAGACCCAGATTGTGCCATATAAAACCACTGCCACAAAACCCACCCTGCCAGCGACCCTTTTCAATTAAAATATCTAATTTTTTAATTATTATTTCCTTAAATCTCTCACAAATATATCAGATATTTTTAAAATGTTTCTTTTCTCGGGGTGAGAGTGTTATTTTCTCCATTTTTCCTTCTTGTTTCAGATCTCCCTTCACCAGGACACTGAGGTTCAGCAGGGAAGAGGTGTCAGCGCTCAGCTCTCGGAGGGCAACTTCTGCCAACAGAGCCCTGGGCACCCCCGTGCCTTCCAAACTAAAAATCCTACACAATTTCATGCCTTGGGAGCAGCACTGAATATATTTTATTAAATAAGTCCTGTTGAGTCCGTGCTGAAACCTGTGACCTCTTTCATACAAATGATTTGGTGAGATTTTATCCCTAAAAATGTTTTCAGAAGGAAACATCCCCTGCACACCGGCACCCTCAGAGATTCACAGGAGGATTTGAGGCACAAATGTTGCTCACAAACGCACCTTTTTATTTTTCCCTCTTCTTACAGATAGAAAAAAGAATATTTGCAGATATATAAACAGCTTGTAGGAGATGTGCCTGTGCAAAGGAAAACTCCAGAATGGAGCCAAACTATAAAATGAACCAAGGCAAGGAACTTTTACATGAAAATCAATCAGCTGCTGCCTGATTATTCTGCAGGAAAACTGCAAAAAATAAAAAAAAAATCCACAACTTGTTCCTTCTAAGGAAAAATAAAACAAATTAAGCAGGAAAACGACCAGCTTCTTTTTAAATTTTTTTAATGCTTGCATCCCTTTGATTGAGATGAGAAAAAGGATCAACACGAACTGGAGAATGGAGAAAAAGAGCAGGGAAAGGTGTCTGGGAGAGAACTTGCTGTGTCAGCTGGGCTGATTTTGGGGAGAGCACAGATCCTGGGGGATTTTGGGTGACACAGCCCCCAAAAGGCAGATACAGAGAGGCAAAAATTCCAAATGTACATTTAACAGCATCCACGAGCAAACTCCACAACGCTGCGTGGCAAGGAACGAAAATCCCCTTTTTCTGCTAAAAGCCTGCAGAAAATCAGGGTTTAGAGCCCCGGCAAACACAAACCAAGAGCACACGTGGAAATGAAGCTGGGTTCCAATTAAACCCGGGCTGATTCGTGCTAAGGGGTGCAATGTCCATTAAAAAAACCACAGAGAACAAAACTCCCCCTCTCTCCCTGAGCTGCCGCGGAGCTGAACGTTCCCAACCCTCCCCGGCTGCTCTGCACCAAACACATCCAGACCCACCCAGCCTGGGATGCCCAGCCGGGATATTTAACCCCAGGAATTTTGGGGGATCCCACTGAGGTGTCTTAGAGGTGCCTTGACCTCCTGGAATTGCTCAAAATGCTGAGAATTTTGCTGCTTTAAGATGCAACAAAATTGCCTCGCTCGCTTCTGGAAGTGCTGGGTTTGGTTTTAGTACTTAAACGTTGTGGCAGAATTCCTATTTATTTTGCTGAGATGTTTGTTGGAGATCGCTGGATGTGCTGCACTAGGACAATTCCCCTCCTATCACCCCAAAATTTAGATTTAATTTCATTTAGCTGCGCGCACAGGGATTTTTATCTTTTTTTTTTTTCCAGTTGAACCACATCTCTCTTTTTTCTCCTTTTCAGAGTGCCTCCAGTCAAATTTGAGCTGCAACTGGGCAGCTGCGTGAAGTGTTGGGTAGGTTGTTATATATACAGATAAACATAGATATATACATATATATGTGTGTGTATATATATATATATATTTTAAGTGGTTGCATCTGGGAAAGGCATTAATATTTATCGCAGCATTAGAATAAAAATGACTTGGGGGGAGCAAAGAGGAGGGAAGGTTTAGCACTAAATGAAGCTGATTTAGGGGTAACAGGAGAATTGCAGGAAGATTTTATTAATTTCTTTAAACGAGATGCTTTAGCCAATTTTTGGCCTTAACCTATATATACATCAAAAAATAATAATCATTTTTAAAAACAGAATTATGAAAAATTAGCTGATTTTGGTGCTTCTTGGCCAATCTTCAGCCTTGCTAAGGACAGAATTAGGTGGGAGTTTAGCAGGTGACTCTGGCTCCAGCCAAGCAGAGAGACCTTGGCCCATCCTCTCAATATTTCAGGGTGCTGGGGGAAAACCTAAACACATTTCAACAACTACCCCTGAAAATCTGGCATTGCTATAGAAAATCTGATTGACTTAATGCACAGACATAACATTAATTAAGATATAACTAAGGACTGCTGTTCCTGTTGTCTCTCTCCATCGTTGACCTCACTGGGTACAGGTTGATGCACTTGAGAGGTCTCCAAAACGCCACCTTAAACCTGTCTCCCTCTTTCTAGAGCTGCTTTAGAAGTTACTGCTCCTCCTGCTGGGAGTTCCCACCAAGCCCAGGAGTTGAGCTGATGAATCATTTAAGTGCCTCTTTTACACCTCGGTACAAAGCCAGCTGTGTTATCCCAACTATTTTTCAGCAATACCTTGAGCAATCCTTGGTGGGGAAGCACCAGGAGAACTCCTGACACAGCTGAGGGGTGTAGAGGGCTCTCCATGGATGTGGAGAAAGGGTGAGGGCAAATTAAGCCAGGTCTTGCATCAGTTTAACTCTTTCCAAAGCAGTTTTTGACCCACACTCCCATCTTGCTGGTCTACGCCCAAATTATCAGGTTCTGTACCTGGCCAGAACTGGAACCTGCGTTCCACACCTCTGAGGATGTTTATCCACCTCAGGTGAGTGAGAAGAGTCAAATTGACCTTAATCAAATCCTCTTGGAGTCAGAAAAATCTTCCTGGTGGCTTTGGCAGCGCTAGGCAGAAACCCCAAAGCTCAGTCCCACGTGCAGCAGGAGGTGTAGTTTAAAAGAAATGAATAAACCCATAAATAATTTTTTTAAACCCCAGCCACCTTTTGTGCTTCCTGAAAGGCACAGAATCAAGAGGTCCAACATTGGCTGTACGTTGGGAACAGCCTCTGGATACACCTAAAAATTCTGGATACACCTCGAATTTATCCCTTGTAAAGCAAATACTGAGATAATTCTGGCTTTTTTGGGTTGCTGTGGAATTTGGAGTTGTGGCCCCAGTCACTTTTTGGCATGAGAAGACACCTGCCCTCTAGGATAATTCTGATTATGCTCACCAGCAAATCCTGCAATGCCAAAACCGAATGCAAATATAAAGATACGGTGCAATTCTGCTTAAACAATTCACTGCTTCCAAAAAGTCACAAAGGGAACAAAGGAAAAAACCAGACGTTGTTATTATGAGCATCAGTTAAGCAATATTAAATTTAAATATACTGTGAACTGCAGAAGTGTTATCATTGCAGTGAGGGCCTGACTCCAACTCGGTCAGAGCAAGGGAATTCTGGATCAGGGTGTCCCATCCTCCCCTCAGGCCACCCGTGTGTGTCTTGGCATGGCCAGCTCTGAGATCAGTGTGACAATAACCCAACCCAGTGCCCCACACAACATCAAATTCCTTCCTTTCCAAGGGCCGGGTTTGAAGGTCGCTGTTTCAAATCAATTAATTGCATTTATTTGATATCGCCATCCCGATTTTAATGAACATCACAGTAGAAGACTTCTTTGTAATATGAATATTTATCTCTGGAGTAATTCCGATCTATTATGTCAGGGTGTATTATTAGGGAGCCGGTGAGAAAATTTCCCATTTTTTTGCAGCAGTTACAGCCAGTGTGGGATCAGGCAGTGCACAGAGGCACTTTAAATGAACACACACCTTCCGCTGCGTGAGAAATGAGCGGGGTTATTGCAGGGAGCCAGAGTATTTATATGATACTCCACAAACAGCAGCTAATTAATCTTCACAAAACTCCTGTGCATAAAGTGTGAACCCAGTTTAACAAACGTGAAAACCAACATATGTAGGTCAGGAGACTTTTCTGAGTCTGTCAGAGATTCGCTGGGAGAGAAGGGAGCAGGAGTCAGATGCTGAGATCCCAAGCCTAGGCCAGGAGAAGAGGAGCTGGCTGCTCATTTGTCACTTGGGGTTTTTTTAATAGAAAGACTCCAGTTGCACAAAAAACCAACAAAAAACCCAACTAAAAACACACACACGAAAACCCCAAACAAAACAAACAAACAAAACCAACCAAACCAACCAAAAAGCAGATTAAAGCTATGCCTGTTATTCCTACCCCCAACCTAGTCCTCATTTCCTGATGGGACAAACCACAAACACTTCTCCATCCTCTTGCCTTAATTCAAAGTAATTTCTTCAGCCTAGTTAAACTTCTTTTCTGCATGCAGTCACTCACTCCAATTTAGATTTTAGGTTTAAAGTGTAAGTTTTGATGTGGGAACATTATTTAGGGCCTAATCCCTGAAATGCCACCTGGGGGAAGGCAGAAGTGTCTGATTTCCTCTGGCCCCGAGTTCAAAAAAGCCAACATTGGAGATAGGTGTGAAAAAGGAACAAAAACAGGGTTAGGGAAGCAGCTAAGGCAGCCCAAGAGATCAAACCAACTTAAAAATTAAACTTAAAATTCCAGCAAGGCAGAATCCATCCGAAAACTGCCACTAATTAAAATTTTTTTCCCATGCCAGGAGGCCCTACTCACACTTGGATTAAGCAACAATGCCCAGAGGCTTCTCCAAGACCCCAAGCCTTCAAGATGCGCTAGGAGCAGATAAAAGGTGGCTCGTGGCAAGTGAAAATGATGTCCTTTAGACCTGGCTTTAATTTAGCGGATTCTAAATAACCCTGCAGCACACGCTGGGTTTGATATAAGCAGAGAACTCTGCACGAGGCTGAGGAGGCTTCAAGAGATGGTTCTGCAAATATTTCTGCTGCCTAATCCTAACCCTAACCATAACCCTAACCATAACCCTAACCCTAACCATAACCCTAACCCTAACCCTAACCCTAACCATAACCCTAACCCTAACCCTAACCGTAACCCTAACTGTAACCCTAACCCTAACCCTAACCCTAACCCTAACCATAACCCTAACCCTAACCCTAACCCTAACCCTAACCCTAGCCCTGTTCTTATAAAAAGTATCTGTACAATGGATTAAAGAAGACATTGGGTGAAGATATCCTGTATTTCAGATGGATCAAGAGAGAACATTGCACACAAGTCCACAGCAATGGTTGAACTTGATCCATGTCCAACTCCCAGTCTTTTCCCTCATCCACAGAACAATTCCTCCTCAAATATCCTCTCTCTCTGCAGCCTGGAACATCATATTTCTCTCCACCCTTTATCTAGTGTTTTTGGGGTGTTTTTTTTTAAAAAGCTTAGTTTCAAACCAATAATAACTGAATATAAACCTGCGATGTGTCCCCCAACCTCCAAACACGTCGGAAAACTTGATATTTATTTTCTGTGGATTTTCTGTCTGTTTTGCAGTTTTCATCTCCGAAGCAGATTGTGTCCCCCTCGTTCTGAGCAGGGACACACCCCCACAGCTGCAATTCACACTCTTTGGGGTAAATAAATGCTTCTTCTGTTGCAAAATGATCCCATTTTCAAGAAACAAGGGCTGGGGGAGAGTCCCCTGCCGGGTACCCAGGCAGTCATTTCTCGGTGCTCCCTGTACTTATTTGCCATGGCCACATTTGCTAGGGGGAAAAAAACCCAAAATCTCCAAGGAAAACCTCCTTGTTTGTGCACTCTGATGAAAACCTGACACCATTAATGAAAATAATAATTGAACTCTATGGGCTCGAATTGAAAATGAAACACAACACTAACAGCGTGTTTGTAATTGCAATTGTTCTCCAAAAAGTCTTTGGAGGACTCTTTGCAATTTGAGCAGTTTCCCCTTTATCCTTTGGGCTTTCCCCTTTCCTCCCACACCAAAACTTTCCAGTAACTTCCAAGACAATGGCTAAAAGCTTATTTATCCTGTAAGATCCATATTATTCATGCCATTTGGCACGGGCCCAAATGCCAGAGCATAATCAAAAGTCAATAGGCAGGGAGGTAATAGAGGAGAGCATTGGGCTGATGGGCTGTTGAAAGGGACCTTCAGATAATATTCCCTGGTTTATTACGGTGTCTGTGGGCTCCAACTGTGCTGGGCACAGCCCAGCCACGTCGTGAAATTGTTATTGGGGAAGGGAGGCACAAAGGACAGCAGGGAGGAAAGGCTTTTGTGCATCTCAGGGACGGGGAAGTCGAGGCACAGAGAAATTCAGTGCCTGCCCCATCGCACAGAGCCAGTTGCTTTTCCAGGCAGCAACCACGTCCCATTCCTGCAAGTCCATGCTCGGGGTTTTACTGGTTCTTTTTAATAGTGACACAAATGTCATAGAGCTCATTGCCTCCACACGTAACACCCAGCAGGGTTTGGAAAACATGGCCAAGGTCTTGTTCTTTCCACTCGTGTCAGCCTCAGCAGCACACACGAGATTTGGAGCTGGGCTGTGTCACCAAACACAGGCCCGAGGATGCTCTGCAGTCCTGCTTAAATCCAGTCATTTTTGGTATCACTTCATCCTCAGAGCTCTACACAGGTGCAAATTTATCTCAGGATCTACTTCGCAAACCCTGCAGATCCCAGAAAGGCTGACAGAGGTGTGAAACGAGCCCAGACCCCAATCCACACGCATTTTTTTTTTTTCCATGCTGAGAGAAACCTACAATTCCTTTCTCTTATGACTCTTCCATCCTCCCAGCCCATCTCTCTCCAAAACCTCAGTCTGCTGAGCCATGCTAGGCTGAACAGTGAGCACCAATTACACCAGCGGCCTCTCTCTGCTGGCTCTGCTGGTTTTTACTGTTGCTGCCAGATGGCAGAGCCCGGCACGGAAAAGCTCCCGACCCTGCAGTCAATGCAGAACTTGGAAATAACTTCCCAGCGACTCCAGGAGATCGCAGAGCTGCACTGATGTCAACGTTGGGGATGGAACCAAGGTTAGGCTCCCATTTTACACCTGCCAGAGCGGATATCGCTCAGCTCAGAGCTCTCACTCATTTGTGAGGGGATCCATCCCCAAACTGGGTTCGTGTGGAATAAACGTGCATTCATTTGCTAAAGAGGCAGATTTACATCCCAGCAGCTCAGGGTCCAGGCACATTCTGCCTCCTCCCTTCTCCAGGGCTATTCAGAGGGTAGATTTGCACCTATTGTACTTCTGGGTCTGGGCACAGATGACCTTGAATCCGAGCATTGGTGTAACATTATATTCCTATGACAGATTTATGGCTTGGCAGACAGGGGTGCATTCAGCGCATTCCTTCCCTAAGACAGGACAGCATCCAATGTTTGTTAGCATCATTAAACTAAAACTGACTTTTCACCTGCTCCCATACCATATGCAGCTGCAAATTTTTAAATTAAACTATGAAGCCATGCATAAATTTACATATATTACAGACTAGCCTCTCCATTTAACATGCAAATGTACTCCAATGTTTCAGAACACCTTCTGTCGCTAATTAATTTGCTGAATTATAATTAGACTAATCCTGCATAATTAATAAGCACAGATTTTTTTTTAATTTCTAAGCAGCTTGATGAGATCATTCACTTCCTTCTATAAACTGCTAAGTAACTGTTAAAAAAAATCTGGAAAGAACATATGTGAAAAGGTATGTTTGATGTCGCATACAAATTCAAACTAGCGGGCAGGCTTCAAGAAAGTCAAGATTAATAGAGGTGTGTGCTTGAAGAGACCGTCAGCACATTATTTTCAGGGGCATGGACCAAGATTTTCTGTGTCTGTTTTATTCCTTTTTTTTTTTTTTTTCTTTTACCCCTCGGACCTTCCGAGATCACGGAGTGAGGCAGGGCAGGATGACAGAACCTCGTGTAGGATCAGGAGATGCTCTGATGCCACCCCAGCGCTGTCTCTCAACCCCTCACCCTGGACATGCTGGGTGTGGATCAGCTCCTTTGATGGGATTTGGAATTGTTTTCATCTCGCCTGCCAAAACCAACCGAGAGCATTCTAGAGAAACAATTAAGTGCTATTAGCACTGGATTCATTCTCTAATGATTAAAATGAAGGGTTCTGCTTTCATGTTGGAGAGCTGGGCTGCAGAGAAGGGCACGTGCCGGAGCAGGTTTAAATGGGCTGGGTTAGAGGCCACAGACTGATGCACAAAGAACCCTTGTGCTTAAAACAGCCCAGGCATAAGACCTAAAATATCTTTCTCTAAAATAATCACGCAGGGAAAGCGGGAGATCCAAAACACCACAGGACATTTTGCAAACGAGGATGCCCACAATAATATGAGTATTATTCTATTTACAAACATTGTCTGGAGCCTCACTCCCTGTATTTATTTACCTACTTTGGGATGCAGCATTTCAGCTCTACTGCTCCTTGTTCTGTGTTCCCCTCAATCCTCCTCAAATTCAGCACCACCACCATCACCCTGTGTTTGCCTCAACTGTGAGTAAGCAAAATCTGTGACAAGACCTCCTGGTTCCCAACAAAGGAAGGAAGAAAAAAATTAATTCCCATCCGAGGAAATTGCTGAAGCACTTCAAGTCAAGTGTGGCTTGTCTGCTCCAAACAATGCACGTAACATCCTCATCAGATGCTTCTGCCTGTCATTTCTGCTATTTTTCTATTAATTTGGACAAATGCCCTTCTTTAGATAAATACATCATTTAAATTGACCTGGGTTCTGCATGAACAGAAAACATAAAAGCTTAAACAGGACAAGTTCTTGGCACTGTGTGCCAGCCAAGCCTCTTTTTAGTATTTCCTACTGGACAGTCCATAGGAATCACTCTTTTTTAAAAAATAAAAATCAAACCCAACAACTTTCTGGCCCAAGGAAGACAGGAAATTATTCTGCTGTGCTTGAACTCATCAGAAGCTCCTCAGAGCAGAGAGGTGCTTGTGAATGGCACGTGTTGAACAAAGGCCTCTCTTTGGGGGAAGAAATATCATCTTGAAATTAAAAATACAGCAAAATTGCACTTTTGGAATCCTGTCCACTCCGAAAGCACAGCAGTATCGTGAGATCACCACGGACTGAACACGGAACAGCTCTAACAATTCTGTGCTATGAATTTACAGACAGCCCCAATAGATGTTGTTTTCTTAATAGCCACTGGACACATCGCCAGGTGACAAAGGGAGTTAAAGAGGAACAAAGAAAACATCTCCCTGCCTCATCCATCTCCATTTCTTACCTTCCAATAACCCAACTCAGCAGACAGAAAAGATGTAATGAGTTAAGAAAAAAAAAAAAAAAATCAGGATTAGGTCTGTATTTTTTCCCTCCACGTTTCTGCCTGCGCTTATGGTCTTTTTTTTTAAACCATGGATGAATTGGCCCAAAGATATTTAGGTCACATGGCTGAGGCAGAAATAGAATCTGTATCTCCAGAGCCACAGTGCTGGTACACGAGCAAGTCCCTGAAATTCTTTAAAGCTATTCCAGTTTTGTCAGGAGAAGAGATTTTGCAGCTACAGCGTGAGGCCAACCCCAAATATCAACACCCACATCCTTCAGATTTCTGATGCCCAGGGCTTCCCACCATTCCATTTGGCCACGGAATCTGCCTCAGCTGAAATGATTTTTCACTTTTTTGTTGTTTCAACTACTAGTAAAGATGGTGTGTGTACACATCTGCCTGTGTATGGAGAGGCAATTTTGCTTTAAAGAGAAAAATTGTGAACTCTGAACCCCACCTTTTCCTGTATTTTTACATATATCCTCAGAAACCCACTCATTTTCCAGAGACTTAATATTTTAGACACAGATGCACCATCCTGTGTTTATGAGGAACAAGAAAATTCCTTAC
>QWTY01023837.1:0-19060 GCA_008033365.1 Pseudorectes ferrugineus
TTTTTTTTTTTTTTTTTTGTATATGCTTGAGGCAGTTAGCTCTATGATTTCTGAATCACTAAGTAAAATAACTGCTGTGAATAAGCATTCTTTTTGTTTGGAAGAGGTGGAAACATCCACACTGGTACCTCTTTGATTCCAAAAATACAATGATTCTAAAATTTGTTTGAAGCTATCAGCACTGAAACTGTTGGATATTTTTCAATATGGAAACTGTGGTAGGTTTGTAATTTCTGGAGGCATCCTCTGTAGAGTGTCTGTCAACTTGTTTCAGTGGAAACTGATTTTCTGCTCCTCTCTTTCTGGCATTATCTAAGTTCTTCATACCTTTTTCACTGCTAGGTTCCTGCATAGGTAAAACCTACCTTACATGTTCTCTGAAGCCAGGAAGCCATATCCTTAAAATCAGGGACTATGTTAAGTATGTGCCAGGAGACAGTTATTACAGAATCACTTCTCTTTTCCTGCACAAAGGCTTTGCATTTAAACAGTTCAGCTGTACAGCAGCCAATCGCCATCCTTAGTTAAACTGCACTCAGTTTTTTGAGGAACTATTTAGTAACTTAGGAATGCTGAACGAGATCTGTAGTTACCGTAACAAGAACTCAGTTTGGTCTGCTATTGGGAAAAGCAAATTGGAATCTGAAATGGAGTCTGACTCTTTTGTTGATAACCAGGAAGACAAAAACACTGTAATAAAAGGATTTCCAGGGTTTGAGTAAGAGTCCAGAATCATTCAGAGAAATACAGACTGTTGAGCTTGGACCATCTCTATTATAGAAAGCTGATTGTAGAAGTGGATTTTGGGTGATCTGTTACTCCAGAATACAGAAATGTTTTGAAACAAAGATGTCTTGGGGGAAGATTTTGAACCCCATATTAACATAATCTAAGGTGATTGAGCTAAGTGGGCATTCTTTAATCATTTTGTGTTGCTCTCTCAGTTCAGCCTCTACTTCTTTGGGGAGGCTGAGGATTTAGTTCATTGAATCTATTTGAGTTATGCTAAGACACAGAAAGAAAAAGGATCCATTCTGAACTTCCTTAAATCTGCAGGGGTTCCAGGAGTAGACACCACTTAGATTTCCTTTAAAACCCAAATCCTGAGTTCTTTATGAGTTGCCAGAGAATAGCTCACTTGCACCCCAATGATTTTCCAGAGCAGAGTGGTAGAACATGATGTTGAAGCTCAGAGGTATCTCATGCACAGTAAATAACTTTGTCAGTAACTCATTTGCTTCGCTGCAGAACAGATTACTCAATGAACACACTGAAAAAAGGTGGGGAAGTAGAATCAGGTAGGCGTTACTTGTCTGGAGAAAAGGGTTGGGTTTTTATCTCATTATTATGTCTTTCCCTTCAGGTGTGCCCACAATTTGACACAACTAAGTCAGTGGTGTTGAAAGCATGCCAGAAGAAGCATCGTGGTCCTCACAAGCCCTATAATCCGGTTGCCAACCACAGTTCAGTTCATGCAGGAGGAGCTTGTCGAGGAGCTGTAGCCTGCAGATTTCCTCCTTTAACTTTTGAGAATCCAGCAGGACATGCAGTCCATCCGCTGGATGATTCAAATTGCTTGAGAAAGAATGCACAATGCTGTCAGAACCAGCCTAAGAAAGGGACAGCAGCAAACGCCAACATCCAGGTGAAGAGTCCAGAGAACTGTGGAGAGCCTGCTCCCCAGCCTGTGGAGCAAGAAGTCCTTAGTCCACCAGATGCAGAGGCTGCACAAGTTCCTTCCCCAAGGAATGGGAGATGCAGCAACACTGTGTCACAAAGCAGTCATCCCTGGCATCCAGAAAAAGAGCTGGCATTTGGTATTGAGCCCTGTGTGAGAGGGGAGTCGGCAGCAGTACTGGTTACAGATACTCCCGAGCACGAGTATGGAATAAAGGTCACCTGGAGACGGCGGCCTCACATAATGAAGTACCTGCAGGAGCAAGGGAAACTGAGCGCTGCTGACATCCTGGTGAAAGCAAACCTCGAGCTCTCGAGGAGACAGGCCCACACCTGACCTGGCGGGAGCAGCCGCTCTGCTGCGTGCAACGACGAGCCCGAACAGACGATGTCGCTTCGGGGGCTGAAGAGGGGACGTGATTTTAGCTAGGCCCCCCACTGCGCATGGCCGAGCCACCGAGAAACGCCGGGGTGGGCGCGGGGGAGGGTCCTGGCGACAGCGGGGGTCTTTTGGGGCGGTCTTCCCTGGGGAAGTGTCTATGGAAAGGGCTTTGTGCCCCGCGTGGTTCCCGCCGGAGCCGTTCCCCCGCTCCCTGCGGAGGCGGCGGGCGGCTCCCGTGGGGAGGGACGGGGGCGGCCGTTGTGTTCCGCTGCGCGTGCGCGGCGCCGCGGCCAATCGGCGGGCGGCGTGCTCGCGGCCCCGGCCAATGGCGGCGCGCCTCAGTGCCGCGCGCCGTTGCTAAGGGCAGCGGCGGGCGGGGGCCCATAGCAACGGCGGGACCGCGATGGACGGAGCGGGGGGACCGGGCGGTCCCGCCGCCCACAGGTGAGGGGGGCTCGGGGCGGCGGCGGCGTTCCGGGAGCAAAACGACCTGGGCGGGGGCTGCCTCGCGTGGCAGCATCGCCCGGTGCCGGGATGAGCGGCCGCAGCGGGGCCCGGGCGGGCGGAGCCGCACGGCAGCGGCCACGCGGGTCGGCGCTGCCCCGGTAACACCCGCGTCCCGCAGCCGGGGACAGCCGTGCTGCTGTTTTATGTGCGGGTGTGTTTTATGTGCTTCACTCTTCAACGTTGGTGTGCGTCTTCTAAATACTTGTAGATTAAACCGGTTTTGTGGTGTCTCAGTGGGATCTTGGTTTCTAGGCGCTGCTGTGAAGCGTTTTCGCGGTGTTATTCAGCCCCTCTGCTCCTCCTAATGAAGCTCTCTGGGTATATAGTACCACTCTCGGTGTGCCTTTGCAAGAAAAAAAGGAGGAATAACTGAAATGAACTCAACTGATGTAATAGGGAAAACAGCTGTGAACTATGAAGGAGTAGTTTTGGAAAGACTTTATGCTTGTTGCACTTAACTAGCTCAAAATCGAACTTATTTGAAATTAAATGTGAGTATACGGGCAAGCAGTGAAAACGGGTTTTGGCAGAATTAGTGTGATTGCAAAAAATCCCAGGAAAACCTATCTTTTGTGCCTCTGATGTTTGGAGAGGGAGAAGTAAAGCAAGTAAAGAGAAACCTAAACTTCGGGTAGTTGAATTATAACGAACACAGTGTAGAAGGGAAACAGTATTTATTTATTACACACATTATTACATTTGGTATTTAAAGCTGAGGATGAAAAGCATCAATAGAGTTAGAAAGGGTCCTGCAATTGCTTGAGTCCACCAAATATTCTGTGGAACACTAGATTACTTCTTTATGCAGACTTGAAAGACCTTGGATTGTCTAGCAGTTCTGGAAACAATTTTTAAGGAAATGATGTCCAGATACATGTAAATTTCCCTGCACAGTAGATGTTTAATTTGACAGAGTTGACACTACAGGAAATAATGCTGCTTTTCTGATAACAATTCTACTGGCATAATTTCTGCTAAGAAACTTGTCTTGTGTACTTTTATGGGTGCCCCACAGAAACAGGCTAACAATAATGGCAATTCTTGTGATAGCTGCTTCCCTCCCATCCCAGTTTATTAAAGAAACATCCATTTCTTTAGCTTTCTTAGTCCATATGGTTAAAGTAAGAAAAGTAGAATACATGAACCTAAAGAAAAGTACATAGTTTTAAAATAGATATGTACGGCTTGTTATTTTTAGGGGTCTGACTCTGAGCTTGGAGTGTTCATCAGCATTGTAATAAATTCAAGGAAGATAAATGTCTGTATTCTTAGGAAGGTTCTTCTTTTTTCTGAGATGAAAATAGTAAAATTATCCAGAAGTCACTAATCTGGTTACTAGAACTCTTGTTTGGTAAAATAATTGTCAGTTGTCCAAACAGTGGATTTTATAGAAAAGGTAAATATGATACATAATAACTGGCACTTCATGGCAAGGAAGATACTACAGGTAGAGCTTAAAACATCTGTACCTGAGAACTGGTTGGCAGCATTTCTTTTTTTGCCATTTTTCCCCCCTGGGGTGGAATGCCTTTACTGTTGAGCAATGTGAAAAATACAAATAAAGGTATTGAAAGAGTTTTACTTCTGATGGACAGAGGTGAATATTACCAGTCAAAAACTAATGCATATTGTTTTGTAAGTGTGCTGTGGGATACATGATGATGGATAGACAGCGGAGATCTTGGATTTAGGGCATCTGCAGGCTGAGACTTGCAAACACAGTGTTGTGTTAGACTTTCTTCCATTGGAGGTGGCTGCAACTGAAATTGCTCAACTTCATTTTAAAGTTTGACTTTCAGGTAGACATGGCACAAGCATCTTAATGCTTTAGAAAATTATGAGCTTGATAGTGCTATTTCATGGTTTTGATAAGTGCTATACCTTCTCTCTTATATGGGAAAGTCCATTTGGAGACTTAGCATGAAATTATGAATGTTGAATACAGTAGAAACATTCAGATAAAAGTAATTCTAAATCACTGTAAGCTTTTAAAATATTGTGAAGGAAATTGGTTTCTTTTGGTAGTATGTATTTTAGGATCTTGGAGACCAATGCACTTTGCCCTTTTGCACACTAATCACACAGTATACAAGAATACTTAAAACTTCCCACATGCTGCATTCCAAATATGCTTCAGCTGCTGACTTGCAAATGTCATGTAAAAAAAACATAATTTTCAGGGGGCAAAAATCTTGGCTGAGATCTACAGAGACTACAAAACTGGATGTCGAGTATGGAGGTCCTGCCATCATTTGGATGCTTCCTTGGGGTCCAGACATGCATCAGTTAGTGGCTTTCAGTTTGTGAACTCAGGAACTCTGGGATACTTCCTCAGTGTCTCCAAAAGTTAATGAAGAAAAACAACCTGTTGAAAATAAGCTCAATTTTCAAAATATTAAAAGCCCACGGATTAAGAAAAGTTGAAAACTAGTTTCAAAAGTAGTATCATTGTCCAGCCAAAAGCCCTTTCCACATTTTGAAAACCTAAGTGTAGTTGAGGTTGTCAGGAATCTCCGTGCCTGCTGGGCTTGAGTATTTTGTATAGGTGCACCATAATTATGATTTTGAGGAGAAAAAAGACAAAATACTTTGCTAGTTATTTTAACTGTACTTATAAACCAGAGAAGACAGAGAAGTTTAAAATTCCTATTAAAAGCCTCTCAGCATCTCTGTTAGTCCTTGGGTTTTTTATTTAGCCACCAGTGACCTCCTTAAAATTACAAGCAACGTTTGTTAAATTCCAGGACTTATAATTCTGCAAATCTTATCCTTAGATGAAAGAGAATTGGCTTAATGTCCTGTTTGCTTCACCCCTTTCAACTCTAAACATTATAATGAAGAAATCTGTCCAAAGTGAGATAAACCTGTAAATATTTTATAAGTGTGGTTGATACGTACTCCTCGGAGTACAGATTCAACCGAAAAGAAAACCTTTTGCAATTTGATGCTGCTGCTGTTAATGTGAGTGAAGGAGTCACCTCACTTCCCTGTGATGTAGACAGCAGTGGCAAGACAGAAAATGCAACAATGTGTGACTAAAATTTCCAGATACAATTTGAGATTCACTTGGTAACAGCAATTGCAAAGAGGTATCCTATAGTTGAACCTTGTTTGAATTTAGTTTCTAGTAAGTTCTTTTCCGATCTCTTATCACCTAGAATTTAGGTTACTGGTGATCCATTTTTTTTATAAAGAGACATTATTTTTCTCTTCTGCCTTTTTTTTTTTACCTTTTTTTTTTTTATCACTGTTGGTGTGGTACTTGTAGGAGGGACGAATGCACTGACTTAACATAATTATGGCTTTGTATGTGTGAAAACGTCCTGCAACCAGACTTGCACTGGGATAGCTCCAGACTCTTGTTTTGTCACTAAGGCACAGCTGAGTGATCTCCAAAATAAAACTGTGTTGTAATTGGGTCATGGGATGAATTCTCTTCTCAGTGGATTTGTTGATATGCCTGGAGATGTTGCCTTAGACTACTGCAAGAACATTTACGCCAACTCTTAGTGCTCTTTAAAACATATTCTGTGGGATGTTTGAACTCTTAAGTGCCTGTGTTCTTGCTATAGGAGTCTGGGTGCTTCTACATTCCTTTCTGACTTTGCATTTTTATGTGATATTTGAGGCAAAAAAAGAACAAGAACTAAAATCTAGCAGTGGTATCTTGCCGAGTCACCCAGGTTGAGATCGAAATGTCATTTTGCTCTTTCTGTCTCTTTAATGGCTTTCCCTTTCAATTTTTGTAAAATTAAAAAAAAATCTGGACTGGGAATAAAGGCCCACAATCAGTTCTAGAGTGTTAGTTCGGAAAATTTCATGTTCCTTTCCCTATTTTTAGTTTGAAATACTATAAGACAAGTGCAATTCGTATTGTCAAGTGTGATGCACTTGTTTTCAGGGAACTTTGAGTTTGTTACTTGGTCTGGGTTAAGCATAGCATGTGCTATTTAACTGCTGACTTTGTTGCTAGGAGAGAATAGTGGCTGCTCTACATTTCACTGGTTTCATGTTGTAATGAGGTACAACGTCAACAAAAGTGACAGGCAAGGTTTAATAATTCACAAACAGAAGATCACAGGAGACAGAATTCCAGCCCCCTGGGGATCTTGCTTTCCTCTTTCCTGGGGCAGAGGTGTTTCTATAAGTGAAATGACCATGGGGATTTGGAGCACGTAATTGAGAGGCCATTAAATAGAAAGGTGAAGTTCTGCTTGTGGAATAAATTTCTCTTTCTTTTCCTTAACAGAAACCTAAGTTTCATTAGGTTCACCTGAGTAAGCCTGAAGCACAGCGCTCTGCAGTGATGGTTAGGAGCTGAAAAGTCCTGACTCATGGAGTCACCAGCTGTGAACTCTTGAAGGAATATGCCTGACAGGAGGTTCCTTGTTTCTCTTTTCTTGAAAAAATTATAATAAAAACCCAGTTGAAACCCCCTGTTTGGCTACACACTTAAAGATAAGTTTATGTGCATATTCTTATGGTTGTGTTCCCCTGTGCCACCCTCCAGCATTGATGATGGCTTTGATGGTTAATGGCTTGTGTGGATTTCTGCCTTCCCTTGGCCTTCCTTCCAGGAGAAGAATACTCCTTTTGCTTTAGGTTTGCAGAAATGAATTTATTTGAGACTTCTGGCTAAGGAAAACAAGAATCTCCTTTCTCTTCTCCCAGTATAGTATAGCAGAGAATGAATGACACAGGCTTTTGTTTGCACTCTTCTTTACTGTCCAAATAGAAGTCACACTAGCTTCCGTCCAGAGAGTGCTGATTTATTTTCCTTGCTCTGTTCCCTTGTTTCAAGTAAGAGGAGCTAATCTCTGATACTTGATAAGTCAGTTTTTGAATGCTGTGTAAAACACTAAGCAATACAGTAGCCAAAATAGTTCTGAGCTCAGTATGTAACCTTTCATGATGCTTTTATTCCTGTTGCATTTTCTTGTAATAGTCTGTATTCTTTATTGTCATCTAGTTTGTGCTCTCAGACTTGGGATCTAAACTTGTGATCTCTAGAATCCAACCAGACCCAATCACAGAGGCTGGAAGGGGCTTCTTGAGATGATCTGAAGCGGCCCCACTGCTTAAGCAGGGTTGGCTGGAGCAGATTGTACAGAATGATGTCCAGTTGGGTTTTGAATATCTCCAAAGATGGAGACTCTACAATCTTCCTGAGCAACCTGTTCCAGTGTTTGACCACTTTCTCAGGAAAATTTTTTCTTGATGTTGGGTAGAATTTCGTGTGGTTTATTTTGTGTCTATTGCCTCTTGCCCTGTCAGTAAGCACTGCTGGCATTATTTGCTTTACACCCTTCCATCAGATATCTATACGCATGGATAAGTTACCTCCTGAGTCTTCACTTCTCCAGGCCCAGTTCTCTCAGCCTCACCTCATGTACAAGATACTCTGGTCCCTTTGTGGGGATCACCTTTGTGGCCCTTTGATGGTTTTGCTGCAGTATGTCCATATCTTTCTTGCTCCCAGGAGCCCAGAACTGGACATAGCAGCTCATGTGTGGCTTCACCAGAAGAGAGGTGGTGTCACCTCCCTCAACCTGCTGGCAGTGCTGTCCCTAATGCAGGCCAGGGTGCTGTTGGCCACCTTTGCCTTGAGAGGGTGAATTGCCAGCTCGTGATAAACTTGTTGTCCAGCAAGACAATATGAATCAATTTCTGAAAAATGAATCTCAACAAACAGCATATGCTTTTTTCTTTGTTTAACCATAATTCAGCTTTTCTCCTAGGGACCTTTCATTTCTCAATATTCTATTACTTTACTAGCAGGTTCCTGTTTAATCCACCTGAACATTAATTATTCCTTACTGGGGGTGTGTTTGTGTAGGCGTGTCACAATGCAGAGTATATCCCACTGCACTTCTGAGATGGTAATTTTATACTGGGCTTTTGTGCTTCCACAGATACAATTTTGGAACTGAAGGCAGGTGTGATCTTTGAGTGGTCATTTTACCTTGCCTACACAGTTCCATTTAACCTTACAAAATCACTGGAACAAATACTGTAAAGAAAAGAGAAGCTTGTGACTCCTGTACTGATAAATCCTCTTTTCTCCATTGACTTGGCTGTGGTCAGTCAGTACTAAACTGCATCATTATTTACCTAGTTACATTTGGCATGTGAACAGTCACCCCAAAATGGATGCAAGTATGGAAAACACAGTGCTGCAAGGATAGGCTTGGATTAAATTCACTCCTTTCATGGGTTTAGCCAACAAAAATAATTATTAACCTGTTAATGTTTTATAACAAAGGAGTGTTTGTAGCATGTGCCCCTCAGACTAGTTTTTTCTTGAATTCCTTTCTTCAGCACATTATTCCTGTTGCTATGAGTTTTTGGGGCAGCTGTTTTGCCACAATACAGGTGAAACATATCCAAATACATATAGATAGACAAAAAGAATATACGTCTATTCTTCAGAGCACCAGCCTTTTCAAGGATTTTTTTTTGGGAAGAGTGGGGGAAGGGCAGATGGTGGGTGTTTTGATTTGGGTATTTTTTATATGCTTCTGATCTATGTGGCTTTAAAGAAAAGTATCTGATAATTTCACATTAAAATTCCATTTTTAAGCCCAGAGGTAGGTAGAAGCAGAAGTTTTAAAGGATTAGCTTGTCTTTTTGTTTCTTTAGGATCTTTTTTAAGTTGTAAATTGATCTTTAAGTTGTAAATTGTTCAGATAATTGGTACATGTTATTGGCAGGAATATGTAGTGCCTAGAGGATTCAGGTATATTTTGAAGTTAAATAGGACATACAGATCTCAATGCTTGTCTCTAGATGCTCCCTCAATCCACACTGGTCTGGCAGTTCAGTTTATTGTTCTTATTCATTCATTTTATACTTATTTTCAAATATTCTGAGATAAATCTTATTCAATCCATATTATGTGGGACATAATTTCCATATTAAAGCATATCCAAGTCAGTCTTTTATTCACTCATTCAGAATTGCTTCCAAAACTAGGTGTTCACTCTTTCCATGTCATTGTTCTCATATGTTCAGTAGGTGGAAAACTTTCCAAACAAATTTTGCAAACCCTTTCTCAAAACAGTATTCTATTGGCATCAGTGTTTCTTGGGGTGGGGAGGGATCAAAGGTCAAAATTATTTCACTGAGAGAGGATTCTTTCTGTAAAAAAGGCAGACACACTAAAACTTGCCCTTATTGAAGTATCAACTGCTTGAAAATAATTTGACGAAATATTGCTGCAACTTTAGCCGTGTCACTTAGAAATAGGTGTGGCATTTTATGGCTGATTTGAAGCAGATCAGTTTACTTTGGAAGACTTACTGCTAATTAATTATGAAGGAAAGAATATCCCGTGTTTGCCAAAACCCCCCACTCTTCTGCCTTAGGGAAGGCAGAAAAATTTGGTAATGTTCACTCTTATGGATGGTATGCTATGCTTTTTCCCAAAAATGTACAATTATAGCTTTGTCAGGACTCCGCTCTTTTGTGGATTGGAAGGTGCATTACAGAAAAATTTTGTTCCTCAACCAGTTCCCAGAGGCAGTGTTGCAATTTTTGTTTGGAATATATCTTTTAAAAGATAAGAATCCTTCTTCAACTAGTGTCTTTTCTACAGCTTCTGTTTTCTTTTGTAGCTGTAGATCAGATGAAAATAATCCCCAGGAAAGTTTTTGGAGGGTTAAGAGTGAAAACACTTTCACACCAGCTGACTCCACATTTCTTACTGAAGTTGCTTTTACTTGCACTTCTGCAGCTAAAAATAAAATCTAGTGGATGAAGATGTGGGCCACAAGCCACATTCTTCTCATTCCCTGGTTTTTAAGTTCTCGGAGTATTGCTGAGAGACATAACTGCTGCTACCACATTAATAAACTGTCCTCCAAAGGAAAAAGGAATTACATGAGCTTTGTAAGACTCCTGATGGAAGCAGTCCTCTGTAGACTGAGAAATGGAATATAAGATATTGGGAAGATTTGTGGACCAAAATGGTGTTATTGTGCCTTGGGGCTCCTTTAAAAGAAGTAGAGCAATGGAAACAACTAAACATTTAAGGATCTTGGTTATTAATATATAGGTTCATGTTCCCACTAGTATCAAAAGATTGTGTTTATTAAAAGGATTTCTGTGTCAGACTGATACAAAAGTACCAAGCTTGTTTGTAACAATGCACAGTAAACTCAAGATCTAGTTCACTTAAAAATGATCTGGAAGTTTCTGCTGGACACTTTCCCTGAATCTCTCTGCCAAACTACGGACTATCTGAAACTTTAATACCTTCCCTAGAGCTGTGCACAAATGGGTAAAATTTCCTAAATTTTTCTCACCAGGAATTGAGTGCATATACAGTGCTGATATGTGCTATAAAGATACTTATAGCAGTTAAAAGGCAAAACAAGCTGTCTTTCCTCCCCTTGGGTCAGATTTTCGTTTAAGGTTGGAGTGGGGTCTGTTTCTGTCAGCTAGTCTGACCTTCCTCCTGAAAGAGGCAGCCAACCTTACTTTTTCTTTACCAAACCTTTAACTACTTGAATTGCAGTATAGATTTGGCTATCTGGGAAACTTTTAAATCTTCCAGGCTTTGCTGCATTGTTTGTTTAGGAGGAGAAACTGAGTATAGTATTTTTTTAGTGGAATATGAGGAATGTACATTTTGTTGAATGCAGGGAAAACTGTCATGGTGTTTTCCTTGTTTAACATATTTTAAATATGTCTTTCCGTAAGTTCTCAGTCATGTAGAACATTTTGTCTCTACAGGCTGCTCTTTCCTGTGGCTTTTCTTACTTTTCTCTGCTTATTGCCTCTCATTCACCACTGTAGCCAGTCAATTCCTTTCAAAACTAGTCCATTATAAAGACAACCTTTTTTTTTTTTTTCTTTTTGCCTCCTTTTAGCTTCAACAGTCAGTGTATAAAGGGGATTTAATTGAAATAACGTGAAAGAAGGATGCTTAGCTCTCCCTCTGGTATTACCACACCTGAAATAGGAGGTAAACCGTAGCCTTAGTCTATAACAGCAACTTTTAACATAATAATATTCAAGCTTGATTAAAACCTGTTGTTTTCTGTTGAAAATCCACAACTCCATGAGTTATCCTGATGGTTAATTAGTCACAGTGTTAAATAAAAAATTTATTTGCAGTCTGCATTTGTTTAGCTTCAGTTATTTATGTCTGGATTTTACTGTCTTCTCTCTCATCAATGTCATTTGTACCCTCAAATCCATGGAATACAGTGAAGTGTATTGATTTTCTCTTGAACAAACTGTAGAATGCATTGAAATCTTGCTAAGAGGTTCACTTTCCAGTTCTTGGTCAATTTGTTCATCTTTCTGCTGAACTCTCTTCAATTCTTCAGAGTCCTTTCTCTTGTGTAGACCTTGGACAGAATGGAAGAACATTTTCGGGCTGGTGGATTGCTTTTCTACGTTCTGCTTTAATATCAGGGTTTTTCATTGTTCTCAGAGTTGGATTATACTGTGAGTTTGTGTTTGGCTGATTCAATGGTAATTATTGCCAAGTGCTTAGAACATAAGTATTTTGGTGGGGTTTTTTTTCAAGTACAGCGTATTCAGGAACACAGACAAGCTGCAATGAAAACAAGAGTGTTGACTCTGCCTATCCACAGTTTGTAATGCCAGAATTTCAGTGTTATTGAAAAATATGTCCATTCTGAAAGAACTGTCAATAGCTGTAGTGTGCCTTTTTTACAGAAAGGAAAATAAACTACACAAAAAGGAAGCTTCAATTGCATATATGAATATCTGTTAAATAATTTGTGAGTTATGTCTTCATTGTGGTTGTTTGCTATTCTGAAAATAGTTAGGACTGACTAAATACATTTTTAATAATGTTTCATATTACTATTGCAACACTTTAATTTCTGATTATGAAATGAAAACCAGGCTGATTCTGATTTCAGTATGAATTTGAGATGCTACCAGTTGAAAATAAAACTTTTTGCTCCATATTGGTCTGTGTCAAATCTGTGAACCCCTTTGTGTCTTGCCATCTTCTTCCATGTTTTATTAAATAGTTGCTTTCCCACTCTCATTTTTATTCTGTATCCTGGATTATCAGTAGTCTTTCCTCGTATGTTAGGTTCTGGGTAATTTTTCCTTTCTCTGTGGCACGTGTGTGTTACCTGTCATGCAGCTCCAGTAGGGTTGCAGGTGGGTTCTGGTAAGTGTAGCAGTGGGGTCTGTGGGCAGGGTCTGGTGTAGGCTGCTGTGCTGCAGTGGTTGGGGAGAGGACATTGTTACAGACTGCTTGAAAATTTTCAGTTCTTATTTATCAAAGGTAAATGGGCAACTGGTTTGGTGGTCGGGATTTTTTTCCTGTTTTCAACTGTGGTGTTGTAGCTATGGAAATTCTGCTTATTTTTACTGTTCCTGATGGGTATTTAATTCTTCTTGTTGCACATAAACCCTTCAAACAGAACAACAAGGCAAAGAGCTCAGTGGTTTGGTGTGGCATGTCCAAAGAGCACTGATGTGTGTTGTCAGTCCAGCTGAAGGAGGATTCCTGTTTGAAGCCTGCAGCTGGATTAGCACACCACTTACATTCCTTAGTGGTGAGCTGTGGGAGTGACTCTGGCACAGCCTTTTCCTGCTGAAGTTTGTAATAACACCAACCCTGCTGTGGGGGGTAGAAAAAGGTTTGAAGTGTGGGAAGATCTTTTTTGACTGATTATTATGTTACACTTTCATAATGATGAAATACTGGAAGAAAGGTTGCAGGAGCAATAAATAAAAACACTGTGAAATTGGTGTTTTTAAGCTACTATTTATAGTGCCACATTGCTCATGACTTCAGGTTTTTTTTTTACTGCTTGTGTGAATCCTTGCACTTTAAAATGGAAAGCATTGATGGTTGCTTTCATTTTATTTTGCCTGCTACTCAGCAATTTTGGTCTTTTTAAAAGTAAATTGTAAGAGAGAAGACTGTTATCTTTTTGCTTTATCAAGCTCTGTGACCTGTTAGAATCTTTGTTTGAGTGTCAGTTAAGTGGCCAGAGCTGAGGCACTGTGCAGTCTGTGTTACGCTCCTATTACATTATGGAACTTTATTTCAGTGTGGGTAGAAAATAATTCAACATACAAAGTACATAATTTTCACTGAAGATTTCCACTAGGCATGTATGTGAGTCTTACTGTTTCACCACTTTGTCATCTTCCAGGTAGAAAGGAAACCCTGTACACTTATTTCCTAAAGTGGTAGTGTTTATTTCTTTTGATTTTCTAAAGAAAAGACTCAAATTATTTGGGGATACATTTTCTGTTAGGAAAAGCAACAAAACCACAAGACAGCAGCTTGTATCTACACAGGATGCCTTTGTGGTGTCCCTCAGAATTTGTCTGTAAATCTACTGTTGATCGCAGATATGTAGATTGCTTTATAACAAACTCTCGACTGCAGTTAACAAATGTCATCAATTTCTTAAGTCAGTAGGTGTATGAGAAGAAAAGGAATATTCCCCCTCCCTTTTTTTTTTTGTCATGAATATTTTAAGTGGAACTTTCAGTTGTTTTTCAGACTTTGCTAAAGATGGCCTTTTCCATCACCTATGCTAAAAATAATAAGCATGTCACCTTTTATGCTGAAGTTTCACGTGACAACTGTTGTATATTGTGCTGCACTCTGTAGATGTGCTTCTGCTTGTTTCTTTCTTAAGTTGTGGCTGTTTGCAAGTGAAGACGACTGTATTGCTGTAACTGTTGCTTTGGGGATACACAAAAGCTCTCCATCTCTATTCAAGAAAGACACTAATTTTTCCAGGCTTTCCATTCCCTTAGAATCCAAGACACTATGTATTACAGGTCCATGTGAGGAGTAATACCAGTTTTTAGAAACAAGATGTTTTCAAGGTCTTAGACCTGTTGTGTGATACTTCAAATGCATAGAAAAAAAAAAGTATAGAAATAAGGAAGCTGTGGAGTAAAAAAGCAATGGCAGTCGTAACTTGCTTTAAAATACTACTAGTTGGACAATTAGTATCAATTTTAGAGTATACAAGTTGTTATATATGATGTGTGTATACAGAACTCTTTTTCTGCATATTTCAACCTTCCAGAGCAGGGCCTGTGTTGGCTGGGGTAGTCTGTGTTTAAGGACCTCTGATCTGTCATCTGCTTGCCTGAAATTGAGTCAAATGTGGGTTTGCTAGGGGTTAAGGGGGCTCTGAGACTTTTCTTCTTTCCTTAGCTCTGTGTGCTGTAATCCAATTTCCATGGCATGTGTTTTGCAGAAACCCCACCTCTCCTCTCTCCGTCTCTCTCCGTCTCTGGTTTGCCTTGTTAGGGTTATATTCAGCACTGGCTGCCAGCTCGTGACTTCACATCATTGGACGTTTATGGATACCTAGACCAGACAGAGAATTTCCTGTTTAAATTGAAATTGTGGCTTGCCCTGCTTTTCTGCATGCTATTAATAAAATATATAATGTTTGTCTGTTTCCCACATTAAGTATCTTCTTCCTGATGCTTTCTCACTTCTGGAGAGGTCTTTGTCAAAGCTGCGTTGAAGGAAAGAGCACAACAGTGGTCAGCAGAATATGTGCTTAATAGTCAATTAACATTTCCCCTTTGTGGGGTTAACTGCTCTAAATTGCATTTTATGTAATAATTCATTATCATACAAAAGGAAATGGGAAGTCTATATGGAACACAACTCAGAACAAAAAATCAGAGTTCTTATGAAAGTTATGTATAAACTACTGAAATAGGGAATCATTATTTTTTTACCTTTAGGAATTAATGTCAGATGTTGCAAATACAGATTCTCTCAGGTATTAACAGTAGTTCTGGAACGTCTGGCAGGAAGAGAAAATTATGTAGGTTTGACTCCAAGACAAAACTGAGTTAATTTACAATTGGGCATCCTATGAAGGAGCAGGGACTTTACTGAATCGATCTGAATTGTGTTCAGCCTTCAGGTGTAAATTGTCTCCTAGCCCCACCTCAACAAAGGTTTGTAAACCATCTACCAGTAATGAAGCCTTTGGTGCTTTCAAAATCTTTCCAGAATGGTTTAGTAAGGGGACTAAACTAGAGTTCAATCTTATTTATGACAGAATACGATGTATGTTTTATTTTTAATACCTTGTGTGTTGGTCTTCTTGTGAGATGGAAGTAATGTCTAACATTTTTAAGTCTTGATGGTGAAGTTGTTGTCTGAGAATATCCTATGCTCTTGTAATGCAAACTGTTTAATAGCAATAATTAATTAGTTTGTTTATTTTGCTTTTGCAGCATCTTTGAGGATGAAAGCATGAAACTGCGACAGCTGAAACTACAGAATCAGGTAAATGATAGTGCTGAAGCTGGTAAAAATAAGTATAGGAAATCAAACAGCCCTCTAGAGACTTGAGAAATGGGGGTCAAGTGCTAAAAATGCTTGGTCTAAAGAACTTTGAAGATTTTAATGGTTTTCATAAGTTCAAGTCAACCTTGCCATGGCTTGTGGACTGGGTGTGTTCGATAAATTTATTTTTCATATCTTCTCTAATTTCATTGGGATTGAGTCGCTAGAGTACGGGAATAAATCAAAAGACAGGAAGACTTCAGGGAATTATCCATTTTAGGCATCAAAGGAAGGTTATAGGTTTTTTATTATAGGTTTATAATATAGTAATTATATTATAAATTATATATAATTTATAATTTATAATATTATAAATACTATAAATATATAATAATTTATAATTATAGGTTTCACTGACCTGTAGAACAATCTCTTTAACACTGCTGTTGAGAAGGATTTCCAGCCTCTTTTGACCTTTTTTTGTTTCCTACAATGAAAATATTTACAGCCAAGCATGGGTCAATTATTAGGCTATAGGTCTCAGTTTTTGAAGTGCTGTTTGCTGGATGCTTACATTACCATAGTCTTCAAAGCAATAAAGTATCCATCCTTAATATTCTTTCTCTGTGAAATTTCAAATGCTTATAAATAGATTAGAACATGACTCTTATGATTCTCTAGCGGGCCATTTGACATGGACCACAGATCACTTGCATGTCTTGCTTTAAACTCATCTTGTTCAAATTGAAGTATGGTTTTTAGGAAGGTGCTTTCTCAGCTGAGGATCTTTAAGTCCAGACACAACAGTCTTCAGGGAACTGTTGCAGTGGGTAATAATCCTCTTTACCAGAACTTGGTCATTATTTGTAGTCTGAGTTTGCTAAACTTTGACTTCAGACACTGAATTTATTACCAACTTTATCTGTGTCTGTATAGGCACTTACCTAAAACACTTCAGAGTCAAGAGGTAAAATTTATCTTTGGTCATATTTGTGGAAGCTACGATAGTCCTTTATCTGCAGACTATCAAGTGACACTTGTTTAGAAACAAAAATAAAATTATTAAAAAATAGAATTAATTCTAATAATCTACAAAAGAGCATTTACTGTCAAATGCCATTTGGTAAGAAGTTCCAAAACTAAGGATGGTCTGACTGCTTGGTGATGAGCCTCAGGGTCTGTTTTAGGACTGGTCTTGGGTCATAAGCTGGTAATAATCACTGTCTCCTAGTGCTGGGTACTGTGATCAGTGTTTGCTTAGTGTCAGGCCTTGCCATGGGATTGCATGGCTATTCCTCCAAAAAAACCCTGCTGGGCTGGGTGGAATTCCCTCAGAGCAGCGGTCAGTTGCATCATGAAGAGGTCAGTTCAAATAATTCGTTCCCTTTTGCAAATTTGTTTCCATCTTTCTTGAATATGGTTGAGATTGCAATCATCAGCAAAGGCAACAGCTAGAAAATTTCACTAAATATATTTTAACACCCTACCCTTTGCAAATGAGATTTGTTGAGAAGTGCTAACAGTCTCCAATTTAGGATTTTATAATTAGGTTTGAAAATTAACTTTTAAAGTCTACTTTTACGTGAATAGTACAATGCCTTCTGAAGAAACAGAGGTCAATAGGAAATCACTACCAAATATGATGGTAGTGCTGGTTGTAGCTGATGCCCTGCTTGATTAATTTGTCATAAGCATTTATAGGAAATGGAATTTAAAAAAATGCAAAATGTTTTAATCCAGCAGGATCATGTATAGAATCTCTGGTCATACAGAGAATCTGTAATAAGCCATAGCAGAGACACGGCTGTGCATCCATCTTTATGATGGGTTTGGAAACCCTGTAATTGCAGTAAAATATTATTTATAATAGTGCATGACATCAAGTTCCATCTGTGGGCCAGCTCTGCCTGCCAGGATGCTTTTTTCTCCTGGACTACTGCCTTTTCCTTGAGGCAAGAGCGTGTGGTTGCTCAGGCAGTGCTTATTTCTTCATTAGTGGAAGATTTTTGAGTGTTCTGAGGCATCTGCAGCTCCGAGTGCAATGCTGCCATCTCCCTGTGCAGGGAGAGCATGGAGCCTGGCGTGTTTCTGAATGCACCTGCTATGGTGCATTATTCTTGACGTGGAGTTGCACGGATGCCACCATCACTGGCATCGTCACTGCTGCCCCAGTGCGAGCTAAGGGGCAGCTGGAAGAGGAGAGGATGTTCCCTAGCTAGGATCCATCCTGCATGGCCTGCTGGGGTTAGGACTGTACCAACTAATAAATAGCATAGGATTGCACCTTCAAGGCTGGAGTGGTTGGAGCTTTCCGGTATATCAGCTTCCTGCCATCACAGCTGGAGAAAGAGAATACTAAACTAGTTGTCTTTTATATTCCACTAGATATTCTCATTTGACTTATTGAAAGCTCATTTGAACAGGAATTGGTGGTTTGTGATCCTCTGATTGTCCTATATTCTGGTGTTATGGTTTTCTGTGGTGTTTCTGGAAGTATTTATTGCATGGGGCTCACAAAATCCTGAACAAATCACGGTAATTAGTATCTGTTATTTATTTAATGGGTTGTGTGTTCTGGTGTCCTGTTCATGAATTACCTACATTTTATGTAGTCATATTATATGAATTTTTACTGTAACACAGAGCTGGAGGAAAAGGCTAATTAGTAGACAAAACGAAACAAAATACTGTTTCCTTTTTCTGCTTCCTTAGTGGAATACCGCCGGGAATACAGGATACTGAAGGGCAGGCTGCTCTGCCACCGTGTGGAGAGAAAATGAACTACTGTTTGCTGTCCTGACAGTGGACTTGCAGATATTTTTTCCATCTCAGTAAGCAAAGTAGTAAAGAGAAGCCTTTTTAAAACAAATTAAATTACTATCAAGTTTTGTCACTTTGATTATCCTGAGGTCCTTTCAAGAAAGGAAGAAGGTCAGTCACATCTACCAGCAGTAAACTGTATGTTTTGATATAAGCTGATCCTATTGGATTGGTGAGTCCTAGAAATGCTTTGATGTAACACAATGTATAATAATAATAATAATTAAAATTTAGACTGGTGAACAGTGAAATGTTTAAAAAAGCATTTCTAATAGAATAATCCACTAAATAACTCTTGAAATTATTATATCCTATGTTGATCCCAAATTCAATTTTGAATTCTAATAGTAGCTGTATATTTTCTTACTGACTTTAGGGTATGCCTGTTTGCTGGGTTT
>QWTY01023838.1:0-14367 GCA_008033365.1 Pseudorectes ferrugineus
CGGCGGGAGCAGCCGGCGGTGGCCGTGGAGCGGCTGGACGGGGTGACGCGGGAGCGCTTCCTGGGGGACATCTACCCGCGGGTACGGGGCGCTGTGAGCGGGACCCGCCGGAGGGGGTGGCAGTCCACGGGGACACAGGGCAAGGCAGGAGGTGTCCGGGGACCCCTCCTCGGCGGGAACAGCTGGTGCAGGCAAACCTCAGGGTTTGGGTTTTTGTGTTCCTGGAGAGGTGCCCTGATCAATTAAGGGGAATGGGAGTTCAGAAGCAAGAAGCTTATACAGGCAGATTCTCTCTGAGCTGCTGGCAAGCTCTGACAGCTGATCTCTGTAAGAGTCTATTTCCTTTGGCAGTGGTTAAAAAATGTTATCGTTAGTTTTGTTGCTTTGTCATCTCTTGTTTTATTCCCCCCCCTCCCCCGCCGATGTCCAGTTAAAAGCAAAAGTTTCTTTCTAGTTTTTGTGTGCGGGCTGGATCAAACCTGTTCGTGGTTGTGAGCAGCAAGGAACCTTGATATAGGTGGAAAGAGCTTCTCTCATGAGAACATAACAGCATCACTACAGCTCACAGTCTGCACCTTAACTGTGTGGGCTTTTGCGTGTTTTGTGCTAAGCCTTGGCTAGAACGATTAAATCCATTCCTTCGTCTGGTTGGATTCCTCAATGGCCCCAGCACAAAGTGTACGCTATAATTGTCTCTGCCTCTCCGTGTCCTTCCTTACCCAGCTAGGAAAGAAGCCATAGTTAATAAAGAAACAGTTCCATAATTTACTGCATTTTGTTTCAACATTCAGCATTTGATTCACATTGCTTGTGAACAGATTAGTCATGACTTTGTGTAGGGACATTCAACTGACCTGTTTGCATGAATGTAATTTGAAAAATTGATTCTGTTTTTTTTTCCACTGGATGCTGTGGTCATTTCACCATTGAATTTTTTTGTTGTTTTTGTTCCTTAGAGAAAGCCAGTAGTGCTGACAGGACTGGAACTGGGCACTTGTACCACCAAATGGACAATAGATTACTTGAGCCAAGCTGAAGGATCTAAAGAAGTAAAGATTCATGTTTCTGCAGTGCCACAGATGGATTTCCTCAGTAAGAACTTTGTGTATAGGTACTTCACTCCAAGGCCTCTTGTATTTTAAAGGCATGGGCTTGTAACTTGCATCTGTTTGAAGCTGAGGGTGGGAATAGGAAGATAGTTTGTGAAAACATTACATTAGTTATCAAAGGGCTGTCCTAGATTTCTCCTTCTTCTATTAATTCTAAACCCTGAATAAATACAATGAGGGTGAAACGGGGGGCCAAACAGCACCTTGAAAGTGATGTCATGAAGAAGTGTTGTAAAGGTATTTTGTCAGAGCACTCCTGTAGGAAATTTGAGCCTGGAACTTGCAGCTGTTAATTAAAAACAAACCAAAACACCCTTGATATCTACAGTAGATGACCTGGTATTTTGTTCTAGTTATATGGTGCATTCTCAATGTTACTGAATAGTGATAATTTCTGACTCACCATGGGTCTGATCCCCTTTGAATGCTGGTGTGTGGCAGGCATGGTATTCCACTCCAGAAATGGTGTAACTAATTAAAACCAAGCTCCTTTCAAAGTTACCATGTGCAACTTTCAGCATGTTCAAACTACTGGATACCACACATTTCACCAGCTCTTTAATCTTGATGTGGGCCACAAAAAACCTTGATCTCCTCTGGAGCTCCTCTTACGTAACTGCCAGAACATTTCTTCAGAATTCATCTGATCTCAGTCATTGTGTTGCTCTTCAAGGGTAAATGCCTTTATTTCAGCAGTCCTTTGTTTTCCCCAAGTGGGAACAGGATGTGTTCAGTCTGTTAAACTTCTAAGCAGGTGGGAATGTATGCTGTAGGTGTAAACAAGCTACAAGTCTCTGAGTGGAGCCTGTTGTTCACGGGATAAAAATACAAGTTACAATCATGATGCATTCTGCTCGCTGCATAATGAACTTTTGAATCTTTGAAATTAGGTTGTACTTGAATAACTTTGCCTTATCTTCATACTTTATTTTTCCCACTCTGTTTTGGGGGTTTTTTTAGTATCTCTTGTTATGAGTTCACATACAGTTGTTCTGGAGTCCTAGTTTTAGCAGGTTTGTAGACAGCCATATGGACTCTCTGATGGTCTGATGGTGTTTCATTATACCAGGTGTCAGGACTTTCACATACTTCACTTGAAATTCAGGAAGCTTTGACCTTTTCCACAGCAAGCCCCTCATTCTAATCTGAAGGGAGAATAAGTAGAAACAAAGTAATAGAAACTCTGAGGACTTACATGCAGTTCCATTAGTTTAAACTACAGATGAACATTAGTGGTACTGCAGTTCTGTTGTAAGTTGCATGCTCCTACCCGTTTTTGTGTTGGTTCTGGAACTCATTCAGCCAGGTTGTGACGTGCTGCAGAAATCTGAATGTTTTTCTGCTGTTTTAGCTTTGTAAGCAGGTTCACGGAGAGGTCAGATGAGTGCCAGTGCTACTGTAAGGGGGGAGATGGGGTGATTAGGGCAGACAGCAAGGGCAGAGCTGGGGTAGCACCGGAATGCATCAGTTTAAGCTGTAATAGAGCTGTGCTCTCAGTTTCTTCAGCAGCAGATGTAAGTGGACATGATAGAACAGTTTGGCTGAAGTCAGAGCATTGGGTTTTGTTTGGTTTTCTATTGACTTCAGTGGGTTTTGTATTTGCCTGTTGCAAACAAGCCTAAAATATTTAGAGAATTGGTCTAAGTACTGTCAGGTGCAGGTTCACATTCTGGTAGAAGAGATACCAGGATCAAGAATAATTTTGATAATGGTTTCTTCTTAACCCTGGGTACTTGGTGGTTGCTCTGAAATGTGATGTTTACATGCAATAATTCATTATCCAGTGACACTTAGTGTGAGATGGTGAGCTGAGTGAATGTAACATTGAATTCATAATAATGAATACATGTCCTGTTGCTGCTTGTGCTTGGTTTGCCATTCAGCTGTCAACTGATACCAAAACCTGTAATCTGTATGAAAATTATTTAGATAAATATGTAACACTCTTACTGACTTCAGAGGGACCAGCTCTAATGCCCAGTGACCCTTCTTGAATCTTCTGAAGTTGTGTTTAGTAAATTTAAGGAAAACTGTAAAGAAACATTTGAAAATACCAAGATTCCTGTGTTTTGAGCAGCTGAGGAAGCATATATTTTTTTTTAAAGTTCATATAACTGAAATAAATTCTATAGATCTACAAATGAAGGTAGTTATCTGTGTTCCTGCATGAATTCATAGCAGAAAATGCATAAACATATGTATCTTCCCTATTGTAGTTTTCTTGATGCTGAGCTTTTCTGCAAATCTATAAAAATGTACAGTAAGCAAGCCTAAAAATGACACACTTAAAGAAACAGTTTAAGCAAGTATTGCCACAGTTTGAGTGTTAATTTGACTGTGAAAATTTTTTGTTCTGTGACTCAGACCATTCAGAACTCCTAAGCTCAAGAGGGGATCTTACCAAAGTGTATAAACAGTTGTTGCAGCTGGATTCTCAGTGGTTCATGGTGACAGGGCAAAGGCAAAGGGCACAAGCTGGAATACAGGAAATTCTGTTAATCTATTTAACACACACAGACACACCCTCTTTTATAGTGAGGATGGTCAAACAATGGAACAAATGGAACAGGTTGCCTAGAGAGATTATGGAGTCTCCATCCTTGGAGATACACAGAACTGAACTGGATGCTGTCCTGTGCAAGCTGCTGTAGGTGACCCTGCTCTTGGCAAGGGGCTTGGACTGGAGGATCTCAGAGGTGCTTCCAGCCTCAGCAATTACAGGATTCTGTTTGGATATATATTGGAACAATTTACTAAAGCAGACAGGTTTCTAAGTGTAGGATTTCTGTCTTGGGAGAACTCTTCAAACATCTGGTGCAAACACTGATTAGTCACCATGTTAAGTTAAAAAAATAAGACAGCAGCCTATTGCATCTTCCATTATACTTGATTTGGTAAGGGAGCTTATTATAAATCTAGAGTTTAGACCATGTGTGGTTACATTGATTCCATGGTATAAATTCAAATATTTATATTTCAGAACTCTGCCTTTTGATGTATTTGTACGAAGAGCAGCTGAAGTCAAGCACAAGGAGTACTTTCTTACTGAGGTAATTTCCTTAGTGTCACAGTTTCTTCTGTTGGTTATTTTGCTGGTATATTGAGAGGAAAGTGATGAATTATAATTTAAAGTCTTACTTCAGTAAAAGACTTGATCTTTAATTTAACTTTCTTGTGGCTTGGTGCCAAAGGAAAAAATGCGAGGAGAAGTAATTTTTCTCAGAAGTTGTTTTGTATGTGTACCTGTGGTTAACTTCAGTCATCCTGTTTCTGTTAACAAAACTGCTTACATTAGTAAAAATTCCAGTATAAAATTTAGAAATCAAACCTTGCTTTAAAATAACAACCATATCATTTGTGTGTTTTGTGATAAAATGTCATGAAGATATTTTAGAATTTGATGACTATCAAAGTACAAATCCAGATATATTGTAATATAATTCTGAGTAGCAAATGTGTGGTTATCTTTACATATCAGTGTTCAGGCTAGGGATTTTTCAGATAACTGTGATTGGGAAGCAGATAGTTTTGAATATAGACGTGCTTTTTACCTTTTATGCTACATAGAATGCTGTAAGTTTTGAAGCCAATTAGTTTTCTGCATCAGTATACTGAAGAACTTAAATTATAATCTGCATTTGCTTTGAGTCAGTTCAGTAACAGCAATGCTGAAGCAGTTGACCAGTCTCCCCACACTTTACTCTTCTCCTTTCAGTTAACTTATTTTTCCCATTTCTCGAGATGAGCAGCAGGGATCAGTAAAGGGCAGTATAACAAAGTAGCTGAATTTGTAGATGCCCTTTATTTGTACCATATTTTAATGAAACTCTGCATTAGATTAATGAGAAAATACAAGCTCTTTGTTTAAGTGTTTTGGTAATTCTTATTAAAAAACCCCAAACAATTATCTTTTTGTGTTCTCTTCAGGATGAAAAGTACTATTTGCGATCAGTGGGTGAAGATGTTAGGAAGGTGAGTCACTGGAGATTACAGTTCTAATATTGTAAAGTTGCAGTTTAGAAATATTTTTTAAAGCCTGTTGTCATACAACTTACTTAGGGTCACATGGTTTGTGAATCTGACTGGATTTAGGTCAGAGTACTTCAAAGTGTCTAAAATAGCTGCTGTTGCATGGGAGCTTAGCTGAGCACTGAAGAGTACATTGCTAAACTCCCTTTCTTTAGCTTTTGTTGTGAACTAATATAAAAGGATTTCTGCTGATCTCTTGCTTCTTCAGTGTGATTCCTAGCAGCCATGGTTAAGAGCAGCTCTCTGGCTGTTCTTACTAATGGCATTGAGCAAGTCAATGCTGAAAAGCATTGCTGATTTCAGGTGTTTGCCAATGCTGAATTCTAACCCCGTTTCATATGATGGGAAATCATTGTGAAGTGCTCCCTCATTTAAATGTGCACAGATGGTGCTTCTAAGAGTTATGTCCTTTCTGTTTCAGGATATTGCAGATATCAGGAAGCAGTTTCCTATTTTAGCAGAAGATGTTAATATTCCAGAGTATTTTGAGAAGGAACAGTTTTTCTCTAGTGTCTTCCGCATCAGCTCAGCTGGATTGCAGTTATGGACACATTATGATGTAGGTAGTACATGGGTTTAGCATAAAATGTTGCAGGTGGCATTACATAGTTGAGATAATAAGGTGAAAATCTCTGTCAAAGATCAGGGAATAGTAACAAACTTCACATATTTTGAAATAGTGAAATGAATCACATTCAGTGGTACAGTGAATTTTAAATGATGCATTGCATGGGCATAATATCTTAATTGGATTTATGTCTAATTCCATATTTGTAAGATTAAAGGATGTTTTATTTTGTTTCCCTTTTTTAAACTGTTTTGAGTTTCAGTTGAAAATCTGAAACACAGTAACTTTCAACATTTTTGTCTTCAACATTACTTTCCTTTTTTTTTTTTTTTACTCTAATGGCCAGATTAGAATAAATTCCAGTTGTACAATAGACTGCCAGCTGTGCAATGATTGTAGTGGTTTCTGGCTGCAATGCAATAGATTTCAAATAAGATTGTCTTCTAACATTGTGCAGTGAATTCAGAATAAATTTATTTAGAAGATAATTCTTAACACATGAAGGTTTTAATAATTCTCTTTTTTAAGCTAATAAGTAGATTAGTTGAAGTCTATATATTCAGTCTTAACTTTTGGCTGACATCTCTTTTCTTATGCTCATCCCAGGTGATGGACAACTTCTTAATCCAAGTCACAGGGAAAAAACGAGTTGTTTTGTACAGTCCTCGAGATGCACCATATTTATATTTATCAGGTATGCATGTCATAGATACCTAGTTCAGAGTTTGGTGATCGTAGCTGCCTTTCAGCTCACAAGTGCTGCACTGTAGAAAATAATCACTAACAGATGACTTGGTATAAAGAAGTCATTTGTTCCTTTAACTCTGATCCTGTTTGCTTTAGTCAAAGCTAAGGAGAACAGCAGCTTTGCCTGATTGTTTTCAGCACCTAACTGAAGGAGTAAAATGTTCTGTGTGGGTTCAAAATGGTGTTTTAAATGTCAGGAAAAGTGGTTTTTAGTGTTAATAAGGTTGCAGTTACAGAACAAATACAGACAACAGGAGAACATCTCTTCAGTAAATGAGGGGTGCCATCAGGTTTCCCTGGTTATGGGAAATAAACCAGTATTAAATTTGATTCAAGAACTGCCATTTCCAGCAATATGATAATGCTTTGTTACTATTGGAAGAGTAGGAATATTTATTCACTGAAGTTTTCCTAGGTACTAAATCAGAGGTGCTGGATGTGGATAACCCAGACTTGGAGAAATATCCCCTTTTTGTGAAAGCCAAGCGCTATCAATGTGTTTTGGAAGCAGGAGATGTGTTATTTATCCCAGGTAAGCAATAAATAGTTCCAAATAGTGCCAAATAAATAGCATGGTATTAAACAGTCTTGTTTCTAATTTATGATTTCTGGAGATGGTAAGAGGTTACTAAGGTGTTTGTGTGTTACAAGTAGGAGCATTGAAAGATGTTGGCAAAACTCATTTACTTCTTCCAACTGTACAATTAACCTGAAAAACTGTGTTATTATATCTACTCACTAATCTTACTTTCCCTCAAGTTTACACTGTATGCTCCTGAATTTGTATCTGATTAATAGTATAAACTTACCTTCTGATATCTGAAATTACTTCAGTACCCTGAGTTTTTTAATGACAGAATTTGAGTGAAATACCATTTCTGTTCTTCTGTAGCTCTGGCACTTGAGCATTGTGAGGTACATGGTCTGATGGGAATTATGGATGGTAGAGTTATTGGACCTTGTAGAGATTTATAATAATCTTTGGGGAATGGAAAGACAAGTCCTAATCATTTTTCTGCACAAGCAGAAAGCTGCTTCCTGGGCTGACATGACAAATTCTGGTAGTCAGGGAAAGGCATTTGAATTTTTCCTATTGAACTACTCCTACTCGTTACTGATTTTATGTTAACTCATCATGAGCTTCCAGCAGATATGATTTATCCTGTCACTTTTACATTATCTGGGCAATATAAACAGGTCAGTAAACAGGAAAGTAATAGGTTTTTAGGAAGTTATTTTATAATAGTTTCTTAGCCTTGGACTTGTTATTTAATTTTGAACTTACCATTTATGTTTCTTCCTAAATAAACTTTTGGTTACAGTTAGATAGTGCTATGTCACACTGCTGCTGATGTCAGCATCCCTATTTTCTGGTTATGAAGTCCAGATAAATATGTTTTTTGAGGAATGTGTGTGGTTATTACGAAGAAGGTAGAAGCAGCCCCTCTTCCTAACCTGAAAGATACTTCATGCTGATTTCTCAGAATAAACTTTTCTATGTCTTCAGCACCTACAGGTGAATAAGATGCAATAAACACAGCATTCAGTCTTTTAGCTTAAAATTCAAATAGCCTAAATATACCATATTAAACTAATCCTTTAAGTGTACCCAGTGAGGCAAAGATGTCTTGGCTTCCTTACCACAGTCATGATGATTCAGCTGAAAAGCCTCATGACTTCATTATGAGAAGATCAGCAACTTGCCTGAGTGACCTGGCTGATGCTGGTGGTTTACATCAATGCCTGGACAGTATGTGCAAGGTTAGGGACTAAGTGAAAATAGGTATCTGCATTTAGAGGGGACGTGAGCGAGGGAAGGTGTCTTACTTTCATCCTACACATGCTTGTCCTTTGCTTACATTTGAGTACCTCTACACTTTAGCAGTTGTTACTTTCATGAGAAGTTATGGATCAGCATAAACATCTTGAAAAACTTCTTAAATTTGGTACAATGCAATATATTCATGTGAATATAAATAAACAAAAATACAGGAGTTGAGGCTTTTCCTCGACTAGATTTAGTTTGGGTGATTCTGACACTTGCTTTGAGTCACATGGAAGTTTTGGACAGTAATTTTTATTTTAGACACTGTTCTTTCTACAGCTTTGTGGTTCCATAATGTAATTTCTGAGGAATTTGGAGTGGCACTGAATGTTTTTTGGAAGCACCTTCCTGCTGAGTCCTATGATAAGACTGACACTTACGGAAATAAAGATCCCATGGCAGCCTCTAGAGCTATACAGATCTTGGACAGGGCCTTGAAAACACTAGAAGAACTACCTGAGGAATATAGGGATTTTTATGCTCGGAGAATGGTGTTACGCATCCAAGAAAAAGCCTATAGGAATGATTATGGATAAAGTAACACATTGTAATTCAGCAAGGTCCCTTGCAAGTAGAAAATTGTATGTTAGTATGGAAACTGTCCATATGGACTTACACTTTCTGTGAGACCAATAAAAACTGTCAATAAACATTCATCTATAACAAAGTTGATCGTGTAGATTTTCTTTCTAGTTTTCCATGTGCAGTGAGGACACAGTCTGCTTGATCTGGAGATGGTCTCTTTTCTACAATGAGACAGACATTTGCAGTGCCTCCACTTATAACTGTACTTTTTTGGAATGTTCTACTTAAATTTTTCTGAACAAAAGTTTTGGTATGTGGGCTGACAGCATGTATACTTAGAAGTAACTGCACATCTTCCTGAATGCAACCTCATTAAAGTTTAGGAAAGCCATAGGGGTTTCTGAGGAGGTCCAAGAAAGCCATGGGTGGTAGCTGTAATGGTCATGGTTTCTTTTTAAGTAATGATCTGGCAATTAGTGTAGGGAGTTTCTTCTCCCCCTTGTAGTGAGACAAAGTGGGTATGGGAAAAAAAGCAAAAAGTAATCATGCCAGGTTACGCTTAGAATTGTGCGGCAGCTTGACTGCAACGTAAATGATTTACCCTTTTCCTAGCTCAGTAATATTGGGGGGGAAATCTTTTTTGTCACTACCTCGGTGCAGTCAGACAGCATTGCTGTTTCTGCAGCTGTGAAACACTTGCAACTAATGTGCCCACAAATCCATTCAGATACAGTCCTAGAATCTGCAATGGAGTTCATAGTTCTGGAGCAGACGTAGACTCTATTGGGAGCTGTATTTGATGTGCTCTTTGTTACCATATGAAAGGGGGTTTGCACAGCACCTTTTGGGATGGAGCCTGTTGTTTAGGCATTGTAGAAGGTTACTTTTTCAGCAGATTGTGGTGCTTACAAAAGCCCTGTGAAATAAAGGTGGGGATCTCACGAAAAGGATAGGCTTGTCATTGTCTCTTTGAAATGCCTCTGATGTTATTACTTGTGCTGTTCGTGGAATGCAGCATTTATCTGACTTAGGTCAGTCTGTTACTTGGAGCAATGTTTTTTGAGAATTTTAACTTGTCAAAAGCTCTTAGACTAAATAAATGTGTAGTGTTAAAAAAGTGCTGGAAAAAAGCTTTCTCCAGAAGAGCAGGAGCTTGAACACTGTGCAGATTATTCTTCTAAACCTGTTCTTCTTGGCAGTTCAACACAGTGAAAATAGTCTGGTACCATGTGAATGGGCACCCAGCCACCTCAATGAATAAGCATGAATGGAAGCAGCCAAGCGATTCTGACGGGCATCATTGTACGTTCTGAGGGTAGAATTTAAATTTGGGATCACAAATAGGTCTCCCAAAATTTTTGTTCAGAAAGGAACAAAGATTGCTTGTGCATACTGCTGAGACAGAACCTCTCTGCCCCTTAGGCTGGGGTAACCTCTTGGCTTTGTCGGACTGGTAATGTCAAGGGCCCAGTCTGAATTGCAGAGGTGAACAGAGCATATTCTTTGTGTGTTAGGGCTAAATGGAGAGGTTCAGAGAGCCTGCAGGGCTCAACAGAGCTGTGTTCCAGCATTGTGCCTGCACAGCCCTCACTTCAAAGTGTAACTGCCAGCAGCTTCTCAATATACTGGTACAGAGAAGTACTGTGCTGATGGCTCCTTCTGCCATTCCTTGGGTCTCCATTCACAAAAGGGAGGTGTCATCTTAGTATTCTCAGGCCCCCTCAACACTCAAGTGTAAATTTTATCTTCATGCTGCCAGCTTTAAAATGAAGCCTTTATCTCACTTTGAAAGAGTTTCTTCAATTTGTTATTTAGTAACTTCTCTAAAACAGTTGTTCCGAAATGCTATAAAAGAAGAATACAAACATTTTAAAAACGTATTTTCTTAATCTGAGCATAATCTGACTAGTGATAAAATTCTCAAAGTTGCTGTGTTAAAAAAATTAAATTACTTAGTGCTTTGTAACCACTGTGCTACAAGGTGTGAAGCAGGCAATAAAGTGATGAATGAATGGTGAAAGAATTAAAGGAATAACTTTCAGATAACATAGAGATTACAAGTAGGTACACTTAGAAATCCATTACTGAAGTAACACAAAGAATTAGAGCCACTGACATTTTGTGGACGTTTGTCCTTTAGAGACCTAAACCAAAATGGGATCCTGCCACAATAAAACAGATGAAGTTGTGTTAACAGGTATTAGAAAAATAAACACTGACCATCTTAAGCATTCAAAGCAGTCACTTCAAACAGTGTATTCATAGGAGTTGGGTGATGCAGACTGCCCAGGACTGAAAGATGAGTTGACAGTTACATAAAGACAATGTCTGAAATCAGGAATTTAAACTTGGCCTACCCAAACCTTGAATTACTCTAAAAATTTGGTGACTGAGGCATTTAAAATTGAGGTTCATTGCAAGTCAACACCTGAAAAGAATTATTTATTCTTGGCTATATGAAATATAAAGGATGACAAATGATTTCAGATTTCATTTTTTTTAATGTGCTTGCTGTGGAAACATTCAAATGAAAAAATTGATGTAAAAATATTTTTCTTGTCAAACAATTAAATGTATCATTAAAAATCTGCCTGTTGTGTTTGTGCTGACAATTTGATGTACTTAAGAACATGTTCCTCTCCAGTAGCTACACAGGGTCTAGGTTCTTAATATTAAATGTCAAGGTAAATGCCGAATGTGAAAGGGTTTGACTTGATCACAAAGGATCAGAAATATATTTGTAATTCTTTTTAAATATGCAGGATGAAACTATTTGTCTCATTCACACTGTTGGTCTCATAACAAGACTGACTTGAGTAAAATGAGAATGATTTTACCATAGCAGAGGTGATATTACATACAATGTGATCCCAATATGCATTACTTCACAACTTCAGAGAAATTCCTGTACACCCTCGATTCTTTTTTCCTCTGATGAAAATGTATCTTCCCAAACCTGATATCTTCATGCAAATTATACAGGTGTTGAAGATACACATTCTGAGACAGTAACTTTTACAAGGGATTCTCTAAGTTGGTATCCCTCAATAACCAAAGATTCTGGTGTTATTTGAAGGACAGACGAAGTTTTACATTTTCTTAGTTACCCAAGTTTGCAGTAAAGTTGCACATTAAAATTTCCTATTTTACTTTAGGTCAGACTCTACAGTGGGGATAGATTCTGAGCTCTGTATGTAGGAATTTCTGGGAGCAACAATCTCTCTTAAGTGGCAATTCCTGAGAGCAACAAGAGCAGATGACTTTGTTTCCAACTGTTCAGGTCTGTTCCTGGTTGCAGATTGAAGCCATTAAAAGAACTGCTCAACCATGTCAAACACGCAGCTCCACATGCGGTGCCACGTTCATACAAAAATGCTCAGAAGCTGCTGCTTGCAGTAATAACACAGATCATAGCAATGGACAATTTTTGCTGGGAAAACATTTATACTTCAGCTGTCAAGCAGGACATGAATTGCTTTAAACTTCCACCACAAAACCCTAATGTATTTCTCATGATGGGGAATGGGAAAGAAGAGCTAAGCACATGGTCTGTAAGGGATGCAACAGCTCTGTCTGACACCCAGGCTTAGGGGTATTTCTCAGTGTGTAAACTCTGGTGTGGGAGAAGAGCCTTGTTCTGCCCTTCAGCACTGGTCTGCTCTTGACTGCTTTTTGTATCTTGCAGCAGTGCTTTCTTTAGAAACAACTCAGCTCTGAAGTGCCAAGCTTAACAAAAGAAACTAGCAATCATGACTGAAAGTGCTCTCTTGAGAGCCTACTGAAAGAAAGAAAATTTATTCTGAACCTTGAAGTAATGGCACTCTGTTCCTTTTGAAGTACATAAGGTGTTTATACACATGAATTAAAAACAGATTATAATTTATTTTTCCCCTTTTCATTACCAGTTGCTTTTCTGGTCATTTGCTTAAGTAGGATTTGAAACTTCTTGGGTCACTTGGAAACACGTAATCAAGCCCTAATGACATGAAACAACAAAGCCATCACTACCTTATAACCCACACTACACTATATGCAAAATGACTGCCTGAATCAGTCTTCCATGGTTTCCACGGTGATGTGGAACAGCTAATCCAGTGCAAGTGGGCTTTTTGTCAGCAGGAGGAGTGAATGATGCTGTTAATACCAAAAGAATGAAGTTAGTCAGGAACAGTATGTCTGGCACTGGAACAGGCAGTGCCTGTCTGATACACAGGTGTTATATGATCTTGCATTACTGGCTTAATGACTTCATGTTACTTTATTCAAGTCAAAAACAGTCACCCTGCATCTGAACAGTTAAGAGATCAACACCAACAGAAAGCCAGCTTTGGTCTTAGGCTCTCCATCTGCAATATTCAAATGTGTCTAAATTTTCATCAGGTTATAATGATTAGAAGTAAACTTTTTTTATTTAATCTACCAACCTTACAAACATGAAATGAGATTTCAATGTAAGATTTAAGAAGATTGTGAAGTAACTTTGAAGGTGATTTGAAGAGGCTGCCTGTTATGGATTGCAGTCTTGTGGCACCTGCCTTTGCTTCTGCACAAGGGCACCAGACACACATTCGTGTTTGTGGATTCTGCTAGGCTGTGATGTACCTAAAAGTGTCACTCACAACAGAGCACACACATCCCAAAATTTTCATTGTTCTTTAAATTCTTTCTTGTATTAACTGTCAAGACCCCATGTGATTTAAAATAAGCATTCAAGGAAAATGAATGGGTATACAATTAACCTCAGTGCTTCAACTTTCAGTCTGTACAAGACAACAAATATTGTTTATGTGCATCAATGGAGTAACTTGCAGCTCAAAAAGAACCTCTGGGGAAAATCTGAGTGCAAGTTCATGCACAATCATTTTTATCTGTGCATATCCACAGCTGTAACAGCCTAACTCCTGAACTGACTTAGCAATCTTATTTAAAATAATTTCTGTGACTATTTAAATACATAACACTGCTGTTAGTTATCAGCAATGATGTTTGTTTAGAAAGATAGAACAACTTACCATAAGTGCTTGTGCAGGGAGGCAGCAGGATTTTATCAATCGGAGGACAGAGAAAATTGCTCCTTTCAGCCACATGTTATGGACTGGACCCTTAATCATTTTCCAAAATTAGGGGCCAATACTGATTAATGCATCAGCATTTGCAGAGATGTGATTAAATCAGTCCCAGACAGGAAGAAGTTTACCAAACTTTCCAGCATTTTAGATTCACACCAAATAAAATCATTTAAGTCATCTGGACAATTTCACAGAATCAAGCCTTGCTTTAAAGGAATTTAGCAGTCACAGTTTAAAACATGTTAGCATGTCTCAAAATCTGAAGAATGTCTAGTCTATTGTACAAGAAACAAGCATGTAACATAAAGAACACCAGTCATTACTAGGTTGTACTAAGGACTGTGTCATGTTGCTCACTCCATTAAAAACCAGAAGTGTCTTGAACTACACCACTATAAGCAGGAGAGCCACCTAACTTTAGGCATTTCCATCTAAGCTTATTAAAAACTGCCTTTACAGTTAACATTGAAAAACAGGCATATACAAACTATGACC
>QWTY01023839.1:0-17584 GCA_008033365.1 Pseudorectes ferrugineus
TCATCCAGCTCTAATGGGAACCATGCTCCCCTAGAGACCCAAGGGAGAGTTTCTGGGGCTGGGGTGCAACAGGAGACCTAAGCTCGATCCTCAGCAGCAGGTCCCAGGGCAGGCAACCTCAGGTGCACATCAGCTCCAGGTCCTCACGTGTGATTTTTAATCTGACAAGATCCCCAGGCAGGATTAAGCCCCTTGGGCACTAAACACGTGCTGCAAGTGTTTGCAGGGGCAGGTCTGAGGAGCTCGACCCAAAGCCTGTTAAAGCTGGTGACACTGTGCCCTCTGATTTCAAGGAGCTTTGACTTGGGACCTGCTGACCTGGGTAGATTTTGTGCAGATGTTTTATTACTGTTTTAGCTCACCTGTAGGTGGCTGGAGGAGAAAATCAAATAAACTCCTAGCCCTGAGAATTAAATCAAGATGAAGTATTGGAAAGGCACGGTTACCTTGCATTAACACACTGGTATTATTACAACAGTGATTTTTAAACTATCTCCTGTTTTTAAACAAGAATTTCGTAACTAAATTATAAAGATCTTTGTATAGGTTTATGGCTACTGTGCTCTTTATTATTCTAGCCTGGTTTCTAATGCAAGGCTCTGCTTTTAACTTCAGCTTCTAAATGAATGCAGCTCCCACTGAGCAACTTGGAGCCGTGGGGCAGACATTCCACAGGCTGCCTTCCTCTGCGTGGCACAGGCTGCAAGCACAGCTGGTGCCTGACTGCATCACTTCATTGCATCCCAATAGATAATACCCTGGTCCTGGTGCACTGCTCATATCTCCTGTGCTACAACCCAAAACAAGCCTTGTCCCGAGCAGCAGCACCTCAGTGTGACGTGGCAGGGACAGGCAGCTAAGGAGAGGGAGAGACATGGGATGAGAATCTCGAGCCCGTATTTATTTCTGGGTGCCAAAACGGATTTAATATTTTATTAGCTGTGGAGTTTGCAAGACAGCTGATTATGTTGGGCTGAGGCAAAGCAGTCAGTGCTTTTAAATGCAGAGCATCCATTTGAAATGACTACCGCAGGCACAGGCCAGGCAGTCGATGAAATATTTAGCTTGTGTTTTATTTCAGTGTGCCAGGCTGGGGCCAGACATGGGTGCTGTGATGTTGAAAACCACAATACCCAAATCTGAGGTGCCCCAGCCCCAACATGGAAGCCTCAGAGGTGCAGCAGTTGCCCAGGGAGTGGGGCTATGGGGCTTCAAGGTCCCCTACCCCCTGCCAGGGTGCCAGAACCCTTGCTGGGCATGGACTGGTTTGGGACAACACAGGCATCAAAGCCTTTCCTGCGACTCAACTTGCCAGAAAATGCTGCCCGTTGCACCCCTCTCCTGAATTTCAGTGGCTGGAAGCATTTTCCTGTAGGGGTAAGGAAGGCACTCTCACTCCAGAAGAAATTGTTTTGAAGCAAGTTGGATTTTTTGTTGTCATAAGATCTGATATATATTTTATTATCTATTTTTATTAGTTATTTGCTGACTGAAGTTTGCTAGATCTTCCTATAATATGGTCCAAACCCTCTGAATTCTTGGCATGCCCTGCTCTGTGTGCACATGTTCACCCCAGAGTGATGTGGATGCAGCATCAATACATCTGCAATGGGGGAAACTGGTGCAAACTGAACCACAGAAGTCAGGGAATGGTGTTAGCATTGGTGCTGCTGGAACGGTACCCAGACTGGATGATAGCTGTGCTGAAGCTTCAGAGGAACCTGGGTAAGAAACTGCTACCCTACTTCTTTTGGGTTAAAATTTGTCACTTAACAACCTCTGCACAGATGGCAAAGTGGTAATGAGTTTGTCCAAGGGTAACAGAATAAATGAAATCTGGTTTCTCCCTCCCTCTGATACAATTTCACAGTTCCTGCCCTTGCCCTTCCACCTGCTGCTCTTCAGGGTTCCTCCACATCTGCAAACCCCTCTCCAAGCCTTCCACTCCTCTTCTCTGTCCCATAGACCCACAACATCCTACTCTCATTTCTGGACTACTCATGTCCTCTTCTGCCTGGCAATACCTCAGCTCCCTCCCATTTCTCCCGTGCCCGGTTTACAGTAACCCCAGCTTTTTTCCACATCTTCTGACCTGAGCTGTGTGCTTGGCCAGGTGGCAGCAGGAGCACATGCTCTGGTTTTGCCAAGGTGCTGCCCGGACGGTCAGTCCTTCAGTCCTGCACACCACAGACGCTGGGTCAGATTCTCCCTGCCCTTCCAACAGAAAGCAGAGAAAATACAATCATTTTTCCCAAGCAGTGCTTAAGTTCATTTAAGAACCCACTGACAAGGGACGTGGCATTCAAAAAAGGGCTACAAAACTCCATGGATTTGTCCAAATCCAACCGCCAACTCAATCCCTAGTCAGAGGTCACTGGTTTAAACACTTGCTCTGTTCCTCAGTTCGTTTTTTTAACTATACACATACACACTGGTATTAGGGAGGGCTTTACTGAGGCACATGTTTCTAATTCAGCTGAAAAGTTAAAGGGAAGCCACGACAAGCACTCTGTGCCCCAGGAGCTCCCCCCAGCAAGCCCACAGCCGCATGGTGACTTTACAAAATCTATTTATACGTGCAGTAACCCACTAACTGTACGGGTTGGAAAATGTTGCGCAGTCTGAGAAGAATCAATATGGAGCCTAAAGAGCTAGAACGCCCTGAAGATTTTTGTTATTGACTAAAATCTAATAATCCAAAAGCCTTGAAGTTGTACCTGATATGCTGTGAATACCTTGTAATAAGTACTTTGGTAGAGTTTCAAAATCAAACCCATGATGCAAAGCAGGTCACTGCAACACAGCTTTATAGACTAAGGAACTACTGTCTAAATAAAGGCTCTATTTTCAAAAACTTTGTGCATGGGAAAGGTGTTCCTTTCCTCAGCTATGGATTTTTCTTTTTTTTACCTAATTCTTCCTTCATTATACACTGCTCTCACTGTTCTACGCACAACTGAGAGTTACCAAAGCCTTTTCTCAGAGCTTTTATTTTCTTACAATATTTCCTTGATGTTTGCAACCAGGCTGATTAAAAGTAAGGACAAATATGACTGCAGGATGCCCAAGCACATGCCCTGGAAGTCACTCAGTGCTGCCCTAGTTTTCAACTCTGTTACTACCAAAAGTACATGACAGTGGGGATTGCATGACTGCTCCAAACCTTAGGGCACAACATTGATTTCTAGATCATGATTATTTTTGGAATGTCCCATCCTCCTGCTTTCAAAAAAAGGTTTGATAGCTTTTTAAATTTAAGTTAAAATATAATAGAATACAGACATCAAGCCTAATTCCACTTTCTTGTATGAAGAGATCCTGAATATTTAAAATAGGTTTAACCCGTTGCTATTAGTTTTACTTCTTTTGGTGTTAGCTGGATGTGCATATACTGCTATAACTCATAGAAGAAACACAAAATCAGTGTATGCACTGAACTCTGTACCCATTGAAGAACCCCCAGTGCTTTGTGATTATCACAATGAGACATTTGGGGAAGGACTTGGGTTTTTTTAAAAAAATTGATAAAATACCCCATTTAGCAGCAGAACTTGAAGAACATGCTCAGTTTCACTCATGTACTTACACTTCAGTGTGTCCTGCAGGACTTCATTGGATAGGGGCTGAGTTGCAGAAATTCATTTCATCCAACACCTGTGCAAAGACATTTAGAACTGCTTAAGCCACCATATTTGCAAAATTTTCCATGAAAAAACCAACATTATTTACTTAGAATTTGTCTAGATGCTTAAAAATGTGCTAAAAATAATTATGACAAAGTTACACTATAAAGGCACTCTGCTCAAAAAAATGAGATGGAATATGTGGGTATTCTTTTCTCCCACAGAACAACCTATACTTACCATCAAAGTAAAAAAGAAGAAACCAGAATCACAGAATCATTTAGGCTGGGAAACTGCTAAGATAATCAAGAAGAGGGGTAAAATAAATTACACGTTTCTACACAGCACAAATGTTTATCCAACTGACTGTGCTAGTTGTTAGATGCTTTTGTTTCAATTTGCGTCGTTAATCCAGAAATTATTAGAAAGTTTGTAATGGAAATCTATTTGGGCAATTTTAGGAATTTTTAAAACAAAATCTGTGCTCTTGGGGCTTTCCAGGTTTTGTGTCCTGGAACAGAGAGTGGTGCTGACTCCCCGGGACTCTCCAAACTCTCCCCAAGGGCAGTCAGATCAGTGTCTCTGAGTAACCACAGAGCAAAGACACCCAAGGAACCCAGAAGCAGCCAAAAACCTGAGCATTAATTCTCACTGGAGATGACAGTTTTCCAGAAGAGTGGAATTTCTTCCAGCAAGAGGAGATTGCCCATTTCAGCTAAGGAATACTCACTGGCAGTGAGCCCTGAGCTGGGCCCTGCACTAACAGAGGAGTGCACCCTGTTCCCCACACACTGCCCTCAGGTCCAGGGCTGATCTTGGGGCCGTAGCAATAATTAGGGTTGTTTTTCTTTAAGAAACCTTTCTTCATGATGGCTCCTTCTGTGGTGTGCACAGAAGCCGAGTGCCAAATCACCCCAGCAGCACTGCACATTCGTCATGGAGGAAAATTGAAACAGCAGCAAGAAACCCTCCACAGGAGCTCTGTCTGGGGAAGAGGCAGCTACAGCTTTTTTCAGTCTGTTTATGAAACTGAAGATTGTGTTTGGCAGGAGGACAGCAGTGAGTCTGAGCATACATTGACTGTGAGAGGCAATGTGGACACACGTGGCTTCTGCCACCCCACAGCCTGAGCAGCCCTGGTGTGGTTTGCACCAGCCTGTGCAGCCAGGCACTTACCTCCTGGTGAGCAGAGACCATCTTCACCCCGTGTGCAGGGCTGGAAAATATAAATAGATACAATAAATACCAGATCTTATTCACATTTTTTTCAAATAAGGCAGTATACCAGCCACAGAAGTATTCCTAATTTATATGCAAGTCCTCTTTTACTTAATTTTTTATCAGTACCTAACAGAACTAAGGCATGAAGCCTAGGCAGACATGCAAACTGCAGCCCTGGAAAACCCAGGCAGCAGCACAGCAAGAGGATTAACCAAACATGAGGCATTAGAATATTGCAAAGAGGATCAAAAGAGATTTGTGACTGAAAAGCCACCCACCAGAATTACAGTCAGCTGAGAAGCTGGACAGAGAAAAAGCGGGTAAACGTTTTGCATTTAGATCTCTCCTAGAATAAACTCAAACTTTGGGATGTGCACTGCAATACAACACCAGATCAGGCTTCCCTGAGACATGGAGCTGCAAACAAAGCCATCTTCTTTCTACACGGAAAATTATAGCTTTGTCACAGTCAAATATTAGCTGGAAAAAAGCAAGAATCACATTGAAAGATGGTCGCTGGCACGCCTAAAACAAAGAGCCCTGAGGGCAGCAACAAAGCAGTACCTGTACAAAAATTGCCACACAAAAGGAAACAATACAGAGAAATAAGAGGAACTTAAGGCCCAATCTTGCCATAACATTTCCTTCTCCAAAATAAAAATCACTGTCAGGGTTCCTGCTCCAAAAAGACACTAAAATTAATTATTAAACAGGAAATTGCCTCCCAGCAGAGATAAAGACAGACATCATTGCAGGCAAGGTTGTGGATCAGCAGAACAGTGACACACTAAAACCCTGCTCCTCCCAATTTTGTAACGTGTGCGGACACTGATATACTTAATGTAGAGAAGTCATGTGTTTCAGAGGAATGTTGTACCAACACCTGTACATTCAAATTTTCATGAGATCAACATTATTATGGGCAACAACTCCTTCCTTCTCCTCCTCCTCTGCCTTGCTTTCACACCTCACTTTGGCTGCACCTGTCTGTCTTTATGTCCATCCACAAATCTCTCCTTCCTCCTACCTTCTTCAGATCCATCAGGAGAGAGGAGGGCATGAGCAGCCAGGTGGGTGTGTGGCTGTTAACTGAGCTTAACCCACCACATTATTTCATCCCAGCTTTGTTCAGAGTAAGCCATCCCGCCCCTAAGAACTAATACATCCCCTGAAATGTGTTCTTTGTGTGTTTTTAGGGACTAGGCTAAAGGTAATGAATGGGTGTGAAATGGAGAGTTTTTCCCAGTACCTATAGTAAGTCCCCAAACCACATTTCTCTGTGAGACCAGCTTCTCCAATTTGAAAGACTGAGCAGTAGAAACATGTGAAAGGGTAAACTCTTGCTGCCACGAGAGCAGCTCTTGCTGCTTTAAGAGCCTGGCCCACATCTCTCAATCTTCCTCGAGGGCAGGCATGCATCCCCCCTGACTTTCAGGGATATCACAGGCAGCCCGTGGAGAGACCACCACCAACTGCCCCTGCCGTGCAGTCTGAACTGGTCAGTGCACTGATGAGGTGGGCAATAAAACTGGCTCCCTTTGAGCACAGGGCAAATGGATTTTCAAATAGGAAATGAGCCAGAAGATGCCTTAGAAAGAAGCTGGGGTAGTGACTCCTTCAGCGGATACATTAAAGCAAAGACAGGGGACTGAAGGATACAGATGCTGAGGAATCGCATCCTTCGGGGAGATTTATGGGTGACTGAATCTGAGCTATTGCTGCTGCTGAAAACTTCCATTTCCCTAAATTGCCTTGCTGGCTGAGATCAAGCCCTCTGTACACTTTCTCATACACCAACATCACTTTTTGCAGCACAAATGGCAAATAAATTCTTTCATAAAGTCACAAAATGACTTCAACTGTCACTGAAATGAGAAGATAAATCTGAAATTAATTTTCAGAAGAGTCTAATTTACCAACGTCATCATGATTACCTCACATAATAAATATTTTGATGTCTCCAGACATTATTCAATACCCAAATGTTCTAATTACCTTATCTGAGATACCATCCAATATTAGATGTCCCTTCCACTCTATCACGAGGTTTTCAGCTGCATCATCTTCAAATCAGAACTCTTGTACACAGGGAAATTTATAACATTATATAGATCAAATAGAAAGATGCAATAACATTTTTTGGAGGTCATAACTAGAAATATTATCTATAACCACATAATGGCAAAGAAGAAAATAATGAATTTCATTCATGCTATAGGTAGACCCCTATACACATAACTTTGCAATTTGATTTCAAGAGGAAAAAAATAACTTTTAACATTGAAGAAGTCATTTATTTGGGGGAACACAAGTGTCTTGAGGACATCATGAGCAAGTAGAACACCTCTGCTGACATAAATGTCAGTTATGGATGGTCTGTGTAATGGTTACACTGAGAGATTCAACAGAGCATGAGCTCACATTTCAGGGGCCCTTTTGGACTAGAGTTCTGCTTCAAGTCTCATTTTTCCCAATTTCTCGTTAATTTTATGATATCTATTCCTACCTTAAATATAGCAGTGGCAAGAATATTGCAGTTGGAATATGGAGTTAGATGGCATAAGCTTGCTACACATTTACTTCATTAAGGCAGGGCTTTGAAGAAAAGCTGATCTTGAGTGCATGTAAAAAAGTTTTTATGACTAAAAAGACTCAAAGTATTTGATCTGTTAATATGCATAATTCTAAACAAGCCATTGAAGCTTAAAATCAGCTACTGCTAAAAAAATCTAGAAATTGAGATGGCATGATTTGAATAGTAAAGGGTTTGTGGAATAAGCTTTGGGACGGAATAACACCAGGATTAATACCTAGGTTTTGGTGTTAATTGAGATACAGTGTTCACCTTTGACAGGTGGTGGGTGCACCACCACTTACAGGTTTGGGACTGGCAGAGGCTGCTGAGCTAAGCCAGGGCTGGAGCTAGGGGCACGTCAGACCTACAGTACACTGCCAATATGCCCTGAGAGGTGATGCCTAAGCATTGGGTTAGGCAAAGACAAAAAGGGTTTAGGCTGGAAGAAAACTTGGATCTAAGGCAAAATCTTGTTCATAGAAGCCTGCCAAAAAACAACCAAGGCTACCACATGGATGCGTGGAAGTTTAATGGCAGTAGCTCCAATCTCCATCCATTTTCCAGCAAGCTCTGGCTTACAAAAGAGCACACCTCGGGCAGTGTGAACTGATGCTGGTTTTGTTATCCAAGCAGAAGTGTACATGAGAAAAATGTCATGAGTATTATATGAGAATTAAACCTCTCTGGATCAGTGCTGGTCTGTTGTAAAGTGCAGACACCAAGAGGCGTCAGACATCCTGTATTGCATCGGTTTGGGATGTGGCCCCAAGTTTTAACAAGGACAGATATGCACAGACATACACACACAGGGTTTTGTACCCTAACAATCTATGATCCAGTAGCTCATAAAACTAGAAAATGCCTTGGAGAGAGTTTCAGTATGATTATATGGTTATGTTTTAATAAAGTAGTTAATATAGGAAAGTAATATAATCTCTGAGAGACAAATGGACTACAAAAAATCCAGGAAGGCCGTTCTAACGCAGGTGGTCTGCCAACAGCCCTATAGCTTAATACTAACTTGAATAACTTCTCACTCTCTTTCTGGCTGTCCCTTCTTCCCCTTGCCTTCAAGTCAGAAGTCTTTTTGATGTTGAATTAAAGATTGTTCATCTCACGCAGTTCGAAGTTCAAGATCCTGCTTGTATGTGGCATGACCTCTTACTAGCTGGAAAACTTTACTCAAATACAGGCTCTGTGATGAGAGGCCAACAACTGGATGCAGTTTCCACAGCAAAACTTGTGTCACTTAGCTTCAAAACAAGCCTGCATTTAGTGAACTAAAGGAGTTGTTCAGTGGTACAGCTAAGAGCTCACAAACACACACAGTCTGACAAATTCTTTTCAGCCAGCGTCAACAGTATCCACAGACAGACAGGCATTTCAAGCCCCAGTTCTTCTGAATCAGAGAGGATGAATCAGGATGAATCGTTTCAGCCAAAGAAGAATATTTAGTGTTTTTATCCATCTCATCTAGGAACAGCATCACATACTAGTAGTAAATAAATCAATAACTGCTTACTGCCTGCAACCTGTACCACTTGCCATGTCCTTACCCAGCTGCCTGCTCACAGAGGTCTCACCGGGGCACTCTCTTGGAACACCATACATTCTGTTCTCACAACTGTCCTCCAAGTGGAAAACTAGATCTACTTTTGAAGAGTGGGGAAATGAGAGACAATGAGGGGGAATGGGTGTGGAAGTTTGGAAAATGTGTAGGCTCACTGTACGTGTGCCGTAAAGAGCTGTGCAGAGCCATCTGAGCCAGCGCTGCACGAGCCGGGCTGTGGCACTGGGCACACGAATTGCGGTGTGCCGTATGGCTGTGCTGCAGTGACAGCAGGGACGTGTCACCTCCCTCGGGGCTGGCTCCAGAGCCTTACCAGGGCTTTGCTTTGTGGGTGCATGGGCAGGAAGCAGGTGGGCTGACAGCTGCCGGTGGCGGTAGGAGGAATACAGTCCCTGATCAACAATCAGTGCTCTTGCTGCCATTGCTGCTGGGTGGGAAACACCGATTTGTCCATGGTGACCCAAACAACTTGGAGAACAGAACCAGAAAATTGCCTCTTCAGTTTGCCACAGTGACTCCGTAGACCAAGATTTCATATAATGAAGAGATGAATCCATATTTGCGTGACAGAATTATTATTTCAGTAGAGCCAAGACCCAGGTTTTAATATTCTGAAACCAAATATGATCCTTTGAGCTTCATCAGTCACCTTTCTCTATACCAAAAAAAAGATCCTAGGCCACTCCATCTTGTTTATGGCCGTAAACAATTTGCTACCCAATTTACTACTGCCTTGATTTTAATTAATAAAGGAGTTCATAAGATTTTTTTCTTCTAAAGTCTTTGGACAGAATTGATGTAAAATATACTAGATAGAGACCTGCTACAAGTAAAAATAACTTTGAATGAAGATATATCTGTTGAATTCACTTCTGAGATTCCCTGCAGGCTCACAATACAAGCACTCTATTCCAAACATAATGACAGGCACAATAAATTAATGACTTGTATTTATGAATATAACATTATTTCATGGATAGCACATACACACTGTTATCACATCATACTGTCATAATATTTGTTTGATGTTCATATAAGGGCACAGTTAAGAAGAGAGTGTTCATCACCTTTTTATTAAGGTGACAAAAAAATGAGAACCATCTCTCACTTGGAAGAAGCTTGTTTGGAAATAATTTGAAACACTAGCCCTCTCAGGAGAGGCAGCAAAAATATCTCTTCTATCATCTTACAAGAGTAGCCTGTGAGCCACGTTAATCATCTTGGACTGAAATTTATAACAACATATGGAAGACTTGCCTCACTATTATTAGAAGTTGCAAGTTTCATATGTGTTCGTCAACTCATTTAAGGGTCACTCCTGCTTCGAACATTATACCCCAAGTAATAAGTGCTATAACAGGTCATTTGCATTCAGGAAATTATTTTTGGAAGAAGCTCCTGCTTGATGCAAAAGGGCAAAGGACACTGGAAACTAAAGCCAAGAACTGACTCCTCTTGGACCCTGATCCACACAGCTTTTGCAAGTCCATAAGATCTTTTAATTCAAAGGATTTTGATAACATTGCCTTTGGAATATTTTGTCTTTAGTGATATTTTGCCAGGTTTTATTAGTGTTTACTCATGGCTTTATGTATGTGCTTCTTAAAGAACAGAATCACACACAAGATTTGGTCTCTCTAACCAGCACTGTGAATTTCTTGTACCTTTACCATGCTTCAAATTTATTGTTATTTCATCTTTAGAAGGAAGAAAGCCACATCATGCTATAATATCTCTGTTTGACTCTGTCAGCATTATGGGCATGAATAAAGAATTTAGTGAAAATTCTGCATCTTTTTGGGTATTGATACAGCTTCTCAGCTCTCCCTAGCAGAAAACTACAAGCAAGGTTTTGTGCTCCGCCCTGCAGTGAATTTGATGGTGTTAGAAATGTTTACATAGGTTGATGATGATACCATTGCACTGCGATAGTATCCATACCCCACCCTCCTCCCCAAAATCAAAACCCCCAGGCTCAGTCCTACAGCCATGAGAAGACATTTTGGAAGGTTCTAAGCCACTTCCAAAAGTCATCACTGAGCATCAGTCAAGTGAACAAAGTCTGTTTATTTAAGCTCTGAAACACATTTTTTTTCCCCTCATGAATTTTCTTTAAATGTAGTCATGCTGCTCCTACACTCAAGCACACAGCAGATGGAAAGTAAATTTATTCTAGCTTATTTCCTGAACACTGAGCATGCAGCAGGCAAAATCGCAGGTGGTGGTGTATACACTGGCTGCATGATACACCACTGGGTAGTAGTAAAAATAATGTTACATTTTACTTTTACTCTGTGAGGAAAAGTACATTTCAGATCTTCTAGAGGAAATCAAATCTCATCTTTGAAAAATTTTGTGTTCTTATCCACTGTAAATTACATTTAAGGGATGTCACTGATAGAAGTATTTAGTATTCTAATTATCACCCCAGTAAACTCAAGTGCAGTATTTAAAACAATTGCATGATTTAAAAAAACCTTAATAATACATTGTTTGCGCAAATTCAACCTATGCAAATTTCTTTTTAGATTCAAGACATTTCCATGTCATAGAAGTAGCTAGAACTACCCAAAGTGGAATAATTTAGTGCTGCTTTTTAAGAGCCACAGTCCTCATGAGGTTTGGCCATAGCTAAACAGGAAGCACTTTGAGAAAAATGCTTCTGTTCTGCCTTCCAGTCAGACAAACCTGTGGAGCAAACTGTTCAGCTGGGAGTACGCAGCCAGCCAGAGGAACAACTGAATTACCTGCAAGGCTTACAGGGCTTCATGTTTATTATTATTTTAAAGAATTGTTATTATTTAAAGAGAATGCCACTGTGGATAGCTTAATTAAAAACTTCTCTTCAACACGCAGGTGGGGTTTTTTTGTAACTTCCAAATACTGGTGTGTAGAATGAGTAAATATAAGACAGCTCCAGCTTATCTACATCTGTATAATCTATATGTTACCTTGCTAGAAATACTGTAGACATTTGCAGAATATTGTTGATTACTCCATCTTCAGAGAAAGAAACTCCGTGCAGAGTAACCCTAGAGAAACAAAGGTGATACAGAGCTGAAGCACCAATACCAAATAAGCAGAGCTATTTACTATAGAAGAAAAGAACAAGACAAATTATCTAAAGTTATGCATGGAACAGAGAAGGCAGATAAGAAATAACCGATTTCTCATAAAAGTAATTTTTTAAAAAAGAGAGTACAATAGACCATATAATGGAATGGAAAGAAATGACATTCCATAGGGGTTAAAAAATACCTAATACATAACAAGCCCACAGGAGATGCCACCATTGTAATTGATTTAGGGCACCCAGATTTACTGCGGTGTGCACCTCAAAGCTTGGAGAGGATTTTTGATCTCATGCTTTGACACTAAAGCCAGTCCTTAGCAGAGCTCAAGGTGTGAGGTGGCAGATTATTTTGCAGGCTTGCTGAGATTTCTTGAGGATTATACACTTTCCTAGTGCCCATGATTTTGGTAATATAACAAAGGGCCTGCTTATATTCAAACAGGCACTTGTCATCTCTGATTTCACAGCCTCAGCCAAAATTTAATTAAACAGTAGAAAACAAAAAAGCACATATTTCATAGAACATGCAGCCTAAAGACAGTTTCACTGGAAAACAAAAGACACTGGTGAAAACCAGAAGAGAGAACAGAAAGATAAGAGAGGCGAGAGCAGTTCAAGTAATGAAGTTTGCACTCCCTGTAGCTGTGTTTCCCTTCATACCTCTGGACAAAGCCCTTTGAGAATCTGACGAAAAAGAGGTCCATGAATTTTAAGGAATTAGCAATTAGTAAGCACAGAAATATAAATCAACTGAATGTTAATGCCTAGGACACTAAATGGCTGAATTAGATCCAAGAATACAACCCTGAGAGTCAGCAATGAGATACTGAAAAGATATTTGTGTTACATGTTTACAAAAGCAGAGAAACCTTACCAGGCTTGTTTGAACTGGAATGAAAGCAGCCTCAATTCCTGGCTCCCAAGGATTTTATGATATGAAGGCAAAGCCTGCTCTGGAGACGTGTGACTCCTCAGACACTCACAAGAACTGCCCCAACCCCATTAGCTTTTTGGTTGATTACAACTCGTTAAGAAGATTTGTGTTTTATTGTGGTCCTCTCTTTAAACACCTGCTCTTACTCTATCATTTGTAGAGTGCCAAAAGAGATTTTCCAGGAAAACCCCAAACCAAATCCACTCTATTTTATAATGGCCACTGCAACTGCCATGGAAATTTGCAAATGGAGTACCTGGATGCAAACTGCGATGGATATTTCCCCTGTGCCATGGGGGGCAAATGAACCAGTGTAGATAAGATAAAATAATTTCAGTTCTTTAGCCATGTCTCAGACCAACCTTCATCACCAGCTGAGCTGAGGCAGTGATTTGGGCAAGCTGGTTCCAGCTCCTCATTTTTTCCCTTGCCTTTGGTTCCCTTCTTGGCACTTCTCAGGAATAAAAAATGTGAGGAAAGTGTCTCCCAAGGCAAAGCTGGAAAATGTACTTGTCCTCAGAGGAAATCTGACTTCCCCCCAGATTAAAGCCTAAATAATACACTCCAAGCTCAATTCACTGCTGGAAGATGGAAAAATATTTGTTTATCATCACCACAACCTGCAGCTGGGAGAAGAGGAACCACCATTCCCATGCTCCATAGCTGTTACTTCACACACCAGGGAGCTGCAGACCACATGTTGGTCTCCCCTAATCCTCCACAAATTCCCGTGATTGGGAATGCTTGTGTTGTGTGTTCTTGTGCTGTCTGCTTTTTTTACTGAAAGAGAAACTCCATGGGGACCATGCTGTGAGAAAGCTGAAGTGGAAACACCCCCCTGTACCATTGGCTGATTTTTCTTATTCTTAGTTTTATTTTCTTATTCTTATTTTTTGTTTCTCTAGGGTTACTCTGCACTAAGAGGAAAAGTTTGGCCAGGCCACCATGACCCTTCTCGTGTGAGGCGATCCTTTGGTGTGTTTCTGGTAAGGGTGTGGGTTCCCTGACTGCCCTTCCTTCCAGCACAAGCATCCAGCCAGCCACACTCTGGTCCCAGTGCTGGTTACTTTCCCAAGGAAGAAGGATATGGGAAAGGTTTACTGTGATTTATTCACTGCAGATACCAAACACACTCATTTGAGAGGGAAGAGGTGCAAAAAGCATGATGGGTGTGTTGTAGGAACTGCATATTAATGCCAGTTCCCAAAGAGCAACTCAACCCCAATGACTGGCCCTAATGCTCCCGCTTAGCAAGATGGCTGTTTTCAGGAAGCAAAACCCTTTCCAAATGCTGCAAACACTCCGAGCATTCTGGGGCTCTAATCCTTCATAAGCTAACTAAGAACAGCACATCTCATACCTTGCTATATGGAGAAATTACTGACAGAGGTGACTTTCTCACGGTCTACAGACCCTGAATGACACCATTAGAATGAAAACCACTTCCCGATTAGATTCTCTCTAGAAAATAAAAATTTAATTCTGTGCTATGCAATAGTATTTGCTGGTATTATCTTCAGAATTTGTACTTGCTGCACTGTTCTGTTTCACTCTGGACTAACACAGCTTGGGGCCATTCAAAGAGCTTCTTGAAACACAGCACATCATAATGCAAAACTAACATCCTTTCCCTTGTAATATGCTTGTTTCAAAATTACTCACAGGAGAGGCTACAAAATTGCCTACCAACTTTCGTCTTTTTGCTACACTTCATTAGTTCTGAAAGAACACAAAATTTAGCCCTATACAACAATGCTCAAACTGAAAAAAAAAAAAAAAGCAGCTGTTAATCTGAGTTATGATTAATAAATTATTAATTTATATCTATATCAGGTGACACTAAGTGTTAGCCCAAAGTGCAAGATGTTTCTATCACTAAATAATTAGCATTTCTAAGTACAGCATTCTTCCTATATGAACAGCAAACACACATTTCATATCACTCCAGATCCATACTGAAATAAGTAATTCCTTCACATTATTTTGATAAACCTTATTTCTTGTAAGAAACATAGACCATTCATCAGGTACCGCAATTGTGGAAAGTATTTTGTGCCATTATGATCCTCCAGCTAATGCCTGACTGACTGATGTGAGGGAAGGGCTATACAGGAAGGAAATCTCATTTCTTAAACCAATCAGTGCAATGAGAAAGCTTTTGAGCAGAAACTGTTCTTTTGCTTGAATGTCTAATTAAACATATCTATATCTATCTATATGGAATAGATGTACACAAACCCTGTAACTAGAGATTTACCATCACAGTAATTTTTAACACAATTTAGGATCTAGTGAAGCAATTTTTCTCTACCAAGTTATTACTAGGATATTAAAATTTACCACACCGCTTTCTCAGAGTTACTCATATAAATCATTGAATACATCAATTAAAGTTTAGAATTAGCAAAGCAGACAACTGCACAATTCAATAGTTATTCACTAATTTTCATTTGTTCTAGAGGCTTTGGACAGAATGACAAAATGCTTCCATTTCTTAATGTTGAGCTGCTTCAGTAAATTGTAGAAAGTAGAATAAAGTAATTTGATGTTGTCAATTTTACTTCCATTTTGCATTGCATTCCTAATTGTACCATCCATCTCTTTTAATTAATATGCTCTGGAAAGCCTTAAAAGTTTGGTCAAGTGATTATATTTTTAATTGATCATAACCTCGGGTTTTGTATGCAGCAAGTCTTTTCTCTTCTCAAAACTTCAGAAGCAGTTGTGAAGTTCCTCAGATTTGTGTACTGAAAAAACCATGGTACAAAGTTCACTTGACATAAAAAAGGCTTTGTGTAGTTATCACAAAATCAGTAGCAAATAAATAACTCTGTATCTATTAATCTGGGTATCCATGGAAGATTTTTCTCTATTAACTCTTCCAGATCTACTCACTAAAAGCCATTCTCCAGCCTTCATTATGCTAGGACATCTTAAAACTAAGCTCTGAAGCAACAACCACTGCAATATTTCAGATTTACTATGTGAATTCTGTTTTTTAAGCATCCTTTCAATGATTTACATAGTCAACAGAGAGTATGAAATCTTTACATGATTTCCATGAGTGTAGGGCATATAGCCATGGATTCAGTGATAGTCAGGCTCTTTGCTGTGAAGAGTTAATCCTTAAGTAGTTTTATATCTCTGCAGAATGGTAGAGGGGGTTTGAAAGTCTGTTACTGATGGTAAAAAACCCCCAAACAGTCAATTCCCTTGTGGTTTATTCTTGTTGAACAACCAGTTGGCCAATGCTGCCAACTGATGGGAGAGAAAGACTGGAAATCCCAAGGATAATAAACAAAAACCAAAAGCAAACTTTTAAATTTTTAAAGCATCAGCCTTTAAAATTGTTAGGAATTGGAAGAGTCTGCTAGGGGAGCCAGAGGCAATTCCCAGGAGAGAAGGGCAGTAAATCGAATGCTTTAGCCAGTATAGGGAGCTTTCCTTCAGCTGATGCTCTTATGTGATACTTCATAATGGAGCTCATAAATAGGGAACATCTTTACAACATCAGCAGGGAGCGAACAACAAATAAGGAAAGATATGAATAAAGGAGAAGGAGTTAAAGCTGAGTTTCTTCTTGGATGCCCCAACACTTTTAAACAGTTGTACTAGTTATGTGAAAATCCTCCAAAGGTACCTAATTTATTACAAAACCTGGCATTTTATGTTCTTTTCCTCCAAATGAGAATCAAATACATCAAGAAGTTTTATGCAGTCTCTGATCTGCTCTTTGTCTTCTAAAACCCTAAAGCAGCTTATGTGATTTCCTTTCTCTGCATTATTTTGTACAGGGGTTTTCATAAATACATGATTCTTTGGGGTCTTACTTTAAAAGAAGCAGCTTCCTCAGAAACCACAGCCTTTTGTGCCTGTGTTTTCCCATAATACACTTATGACATTAAATGACTTTGTAGGGTTATGTGTTTGTAATATGTTATATTTCACTGTAAGAAAAGAGCTGATTAACTTTTTTCTATAGGGTTATTAAAAATTTACATTACCAGCATTTTTAATGGCAGAGTTAAATCGGGTAGCCTAGCTCTAAGTTGTAAATTTGACCTTTGCTGATGAGTATGCCAGATTCAAAGGCCTTCTTGGATGAGTGCAGATCTGAATGTTGCTTGATTTCTTCGAGAATGTTACCACCACTTTTCATTCAATCCTAGAGGCACTAGGATTGTGCCTGTCTAAAGCTGACCATAGACAAGCACATAGCAGAAAGGAAAGAAGCTTAATTTCACCATAATTTCATCTTATTGCTGGCATCAGATGGAATTCAGCTTCCTCAAAGGTCTTTGCTCATGAACCAGCAGGGCTGATTGACAGAGCTTTAAACTAGACTTGAAGGGAGAGGGGATAACATCAGGATTGGCCATGACAAGTTGTGGGACAACATGCCAGGGTTAGAGGGATGGGATGCAAACGAGAGCCCTGAGCTGGTGGCTCCAAGACACACTGGTTGTGCTGGAGCACACTTGAAGTCTTGCAGAGATGAGCCAGGGTACTGTGAGGCAATCAGAACCAAGATGGAAACACCAGTGAAATACTTCAGAGAGCCCAGCTGAGGTGCCTCTACACCACTGCA